>CM041781.1:90364780-90585730 GCA_023374045.1 Limonium bicolor
GAGAAAAGTCTAAGGTAAAGTCTTGTAAAACTACTTACAAATCCACTTAGGATCTTTGTTGAAGATCTAACTCCTAAACACCTTCACCTCTTGCATAAAACCGAAGAGGAGCATCAAGTTTACCTAGGAGAAGGCTTGGAGATTCAAGAAGAAGTTCAAGCACTTAACCACCTTTGTTAAGAAGTAAGTTTACTAAGTAAATCCTTATGATATAAGCTTTGTTAAGCTTCTAAAAATTATACAAAAATTATGTACACCTCCTAGGTTTATTAAAACCGAAACCATATGGTATTATATGCCAAAAATACAATCTATAACTTATATAGAAAATATTTACCTTAAGACACATTTTTGTGTCACAAAATTTAGTTATGTTACATATTAATTCAAGCCGAATTACCAAGGGCAAAAATGCTTATTTTTGAGCTAAGAATTTATATAAGACATTACAATAATTTTTACATGAGTTATATAACTCCTATGAATTTATGTGTAATTATTATGACATATAAATCCACTTTTATATACTATATGGTCACCAAATAAATATGGCCGAATGCTTTAATTGATAAATAGGTATTAATGACCTACTTAGGTATATAAACTTATATCACAAAGTTGGTGAGCTAAAAATATTTCATTAGTGCTTAAAAGGCTAATTAATTAAGTTAAGTGGCTTAAATGTAAATTTTACAAATTTAGTGGGTTTTATTATAAAAACGAGAGTTAAGTGGCGGTTTGGTATTATATAATATAATATAAGGTTAGGAATTAAGTTTATGAATTTTAGATTAAATAACAAGTGTAAGATAACATTTTATAAAGTTTTTGGGGTATAGTAAATTTATAAAAGTTGATATGTAAGTTATAAATTATTAGGGCGAATTTGTATTAAGAGAATCATTGAATTCACTTTCGAAAGTTTGAAGGAATTAAATATTTAGGCTTAGATTATAAGTTATTAAGATACTAATATAACGTTTTGGGATGAAATGTAATTTAAGTGAAAAATAAATGACATAGCCGAATTACTTTGGGGTTAGTTTGGTAATTTAAGAATTTATATATATATATTCGGCATTTAGGAGAATTAAAATTAAAACTATAGTTTATAAGACATTATGTAAAGATTATAAGATTTTGTGGCTAAATTGCAATTATAGAAAGTATATAAGTATATGCCGAGATTTTGAGGGGTTAAGATGTAATTCTTGAAAGTTATAATATTTATAAGTTATGTCCAAAAGATTAGTGGTAGTTTTGTAATTTAATTAGATGAGGAATTAAAACTATGTTATATAAAGAGATTAGAATTTAAATGTAAAGTTTATGAATTAATGTGGTTGTTTTGTAAATAACCGAAATACAAGTTTAAGAATTTAGATTTAAATAAATATAGGTCCTATATGGATATTTGGAGGATTTAGAAGAAAGAATTTTGATTAAAGGAATTATGGAATTAAAACTATGGCTTACATGGTTATAAGGAATTAAGAGATAAACAATAAATATTATTTATGGTTAAAAGGAGAATAATAAACTATAAGAATTTTATGTCTATGTATGACATATAAATATAGTTAAGAAATTATAAGTTGTTTATGTCACCTAGACAAATAAAATAAACAACAAATGCAATAAACACATATGTGCATTAAAGGATGTATAAATAAATCAAAGGGAATAACAAATAAGTTATACATTAAATCATGAGGTAATTAAAAGAAATAAACCTCACATGAAATAACAAATACGAGATTTGTTAAATGATCCAATAGAATTATTATATAAGGGTAACATAAATTAACCCTCTCAGTCAATCCTATTCTAGGACTCTGTTTGACCAGACGTTGACCGGGAATTAAACGAGTACAGTCTACGGTGAACGGTATGGGATTCTTGCAACCTGTTTTCTACCGGATTACACCGGCTTGTGTGCTATCTGTTGTTTGAAATAACGACCAAGATAATTAATGTAAAATGTTGTTTTACTCTTGTGCACTGTTGTATTATTTTATGTGCGTGATTATTGCTGACTACAACGTGTATGTCCCACGCATACAAACACTACTATACCAGTGGATTAAATACCTGCGTTTCAGTATACCGAGGACTTGTACTCAAGTCTCTCACTAACTTCACTTTATAACAAACGTCATTATCCTAAACGTGATAATTGACAATACACATTGTGTTTTTGTTTAACGTCTTTATATGACACTTAACAATTATATTCTTCGAGAATGAGGAGCCCAGTTGGATCTGGCCATGCATGCTACGGGAGTTGTACCTGTCTCAGGTCGTCTCCTACTACGTCGCGACGGAACATTCAGTTGGGAGGAAGACTCTATTCCTTCCGGGATTCAAATGCCCATCAGTTCAGTTTGAGGAAGACTTCTTTCCTCTAGTGGGATTCATTTTCCCACGCCTCTCAGTTCAGGGTTTAACTACGTTATCTCCTGGGGTTTTTATACCCAACCTTTCTCTATAACGAGGTCACTATACCTCCACTATATTGATATACTTTATACATCTGTCAGTCCCACTGTGTGGACCCGACAGCTATCAGACATTTCAGTTCAGCTAACTTGACCTTCTGTGTCTTGTTCTATGTGACATTATTGTCCTTGTTTGGATACTTGTTATCATCAGATTATGCTTGTTTACAGCTTTATAAAAATGAACTGCATGTGTTCGACAAAGTAGTTGGTGTGGCCCGGTAGACGATGGGCTGCACGTTTTCCATACCAGCATTGTTTGCTGAGCCCCTTTGGGGGCACCCCCATTTTTCAGGTACCTGAAGTTTAAGAAGATCACCACACTGAGTGTAGGTGGGGTAGACCAAGCTTTGGGAGTCTACTATTAGTTAATTATTTTATGTCAGTATTTTACCTTGAGTTTGATTCCTAGTATCTCGGGTTGTATCTGTATTCCAGACCGTGACATTTGAGGATTGTATTTGGACTTAGCCTTGTTGGTCGCAAGGGTGGCCAACGGCATTGTAATACCGCCCGGTTGTTGTATTTATTTCCGCTGTAGTTGTATTTTATTTGGGAGTGATCGCCGTTCAGTTTATTGGATTTCGGGTTGGGGTATTACATACTCGGTCAGATGAATCCCTTGTCAAGGAGATCATCTAGCTGAATCTTCAATTTGGTCAACACTCTAAGTTTTCCCCAACTTTGACCATCACACACTGCCTTGACCCAATTTTTTAGTAATTACACTTTAACCCCTATTTTTCCTACACTTTACAACTAAATCCTGAATTCTTTCAAATTCCAATTTAAACCCTTTTCTTTTATATAATTTGGTCAACGCCCCTAAGGCTCCCAAAGTTTGACCCCATAATCTACCTTGACCATATTTTTCCAGAATTTACAAAATGACCCCAGTATTTCCTAGGGTTTACATTTACCCCTTAACTTTATTAAACATATAATTTCTATTATTCACCAATATTACCCTAAAACTTTTGGCTATTTTACTACACCTTATTTGAAATTTCATTTCCTCAAAACCTTTAACATAACTATAGGTTATATCACCACCATATCATTAATAATTCATAAGGTTATTTAAGGCCCTTAAATTTCATCCAACTTTTCCTAAAGTCTAACAGCCTTTGGAGTGTACCCAAATCACTCATTTAACACTTATAACACATGATTTTTGCCCATAGCATCAAATGTCATAACCTATGCTCTTATAGCATATAATATACCTTACAACTCATAAAAACATGCCTAAACATTTGGCCAACATAAAAATCATAACATAAACATAAAGTATGCTATAAATATCCATAAATACACCCAAACTCTTGGTCATATTTTTCCCAAGCCCTAAATGTTTGGCTTATTTCATATTTGGTCCTTAAACTTTGTAATCTTGACAATTAAGTCATTAAACCACCAACCAACATAACTAAACATGTACATAAAATTTTATGTTCATTTTTAGGTCATAATAGACCATTTTTCAGGTTAATCTCGGCCATAACCAGTTCCCCACATTAACAACACTTAAAACCTTAAAATGAGCATTAAGGTAAAATCTTACCCTTAGTTGATCCAAGTTAGATTTTATCCTCCCTTAGCTCATGGACCTATTTTTAATATAGGAGGGAGTTAGATCTTTGCATAAGACTCGGGTTTAAATGATGCTTTAGGAGTTCTATAGCTTAGATTAGGGTTTACCTTGAAAAATGATGATTTTTCCTTCTTTAAAGCCTTGTTGTTCATGACATGGTTCTAAGATTTTGAACTCCATTTTCAGCCATATTTGAAGATAAGAAAGAGGAACCAAGTTAGGGTCTTTAGGACTCCATAACATAAGCAAGAGCTCAAAGCACAAAAATATGCTTTAAAAAGATGGAATTACCTTTGAATCCCTAGGTAGGTTTTCTTGACCAAAATCTCGGCTACTATAAGAAAATAGCATAGAATCAGATCTAGTGAAAGTCTATGGATAAAAGGTATATTAAGTGTTCAAAAAGGCTTGATTATGACATACCCTTGAAGTCGCCTTTGGAGCATGTTCTTGCTTGAACTTTCGGCCAACCAAGGAGCTAGAAGGATATTCATTTTGTATATGAAAAGATGAAGAAAATGGTGTAAGGAAAGTGGTAGTTTTCAGCCATATTTAATCAAAGGAGAAGATGAAACCTTACGACACTTTTCTTACCTTAAGCTAGCTTAGAACTTCCTTGCTCCATGACTTGTTGATTTTCAATTTTTTGCTCAAAGATTTATTGATTCCATCCTTGGATGGAGAAGGAAACGTGTTTGTTGTGTTCTCCGTGTTTGGTTTATGTATAAAGAAAAGATTTAGATGAAAAGGAATTATGGGTTTACTTCACCATTGAAGTGTTCTTCAAGGTTCCAAGGAAAGGATGAAGAAGGGAGGAAGAAGGGTTGTATTTTAGGCAATGAGAGGATAAGAGAGGATGACTTTCTTTATTTTACTTAAGTGAAGAGATAAGTGAGTCATGACTAGTAAAGGATGACTAAGGCTTATAAGAAGACATTTTCTACTCAATGTTGCAAGGTGGCACGTGCCACTCCTTCCTTGAGGAGTTTGTCGGGCCCCTTAATATATAAGGGGGTATTTGGCTCAATCTTTGGGAAGTTCTATTATAGGGTATCTTATAATGTTCTAAGCTTATATGTTATACACTTGGACTTGTTTCATGTGTTAGTTTGTGACCAACATGATTACTTTGTCTTAAAGTGTGCTCATTTGTGTTTTTGAGTGATTGGTATACTTTACTATTCATTATGACTAGTTAAAGTATGCTCTTTGATTCACTCTTGATGTTGGTGCTCTTAATTCATGTATTAATGTGTTACATGTTACATTAACTTTAGGAGTTGATTTCTCCTTATTAATGTTCCTTCTTTAGTCAATTATTTTATGTGGGATTTAGTGCCCAATTTGGACCATACATATTTATTTATATATGTATGTTTAGAAGTTGTAAAAATTCCTTAGTGAACTAGGCTCATTAGTCTTTCCTTAAATAACTAATAATAGATTAAACTCTTTCATTTAATTAATCACTTATTTATTAAGGTGATTAATGTTTGGAGTATTTTAATCTACCCCTTGTAGAGACTTCGTCCCGAAGTCTTCTTCCTCAATTAACCATTCTAGGAAATCAAATCCCCGGTAGTATATATCTATCCGATATAACATTAATAACGTATATCTATCCGATATAGTATCCCCAAATATTATAGTGTGCTTATACAACACCTAGCCAACATTCGTGGCATTTATATTACAATTGATTGACTCATTATTATGTAATGATTGACTCATTATTACATGTTGATTGAATAATCATTATCTAGTAATGATTAATAAAAGATTGATTTAATAATGACTGAAATCAAAATCTGCTGCACACTCTCGCATTACATGGAGAGATTGTATTCACGATCAGATTGGCTCACACATCTTCATGCATGTACAACTATACACTCACCTACGCACAAAGGAGAAATCATAATCGGATGATTTGTTTATGATTATGGACGGCGACACTTTAATATTTGAAAAATGAGGGGCTGCATTAGGGTTCGATGTATTCACGCCCAAAAGGGGCTCTATGCCTCATTCTCTTCACTCACCGGACGCTACCACGCTGCCAGCAAAGCCTCATTTTTTCTCAATCTCTTCCACACATACACAACTCCACGATTGTTACGGTCCACACTTATGGCAGAGGATTAATGCAGAGACACGTGATGATGGAAGACATAGCGGGGGATCTTCTTAACAGAGTTTCTCCTTCCTTTTTATCCAATCTGTCAGTGTGTTCTTCCTTTGTTGTTTTTGGTATTTTTAGCATCATGTCTAAGTAGTTAGCCAAGCTCCCCGAACTAGGGAAGCAAACCGGATCTTAAGATTTATGTTGTAATCTTTTCTCTAATTATTAGTGCAGTAGTTTAATTCCACTTCTTCATGCGCTTTAATTCTCTAGCTAAATATTAAAGCAATCCTTGTAGTTTTCTAATTAACACGCGAGAGCTTAGATAGATAACAAGACATGGGAAGTTAAACCTGATTAGGGACTAGAAGCGTGATCCCGCCTATAGGTTAATCGGTCTCCAATAGAAACCACTCTTTATGCGATTAGTTGTGTCCGGACTAGAGCATTAGTCTGCTGCTAGTTCTAGCAACTGGTTAGGATTTGTTAGACTTAGTCGTTGATAAATTATTTATAGTTTCTGAGTTTATTTCAGAATTAGGGAAGACTTTATTAATAGATTTGAAGGTTAAGGTTTGCAGAACAATCCGGGGTGCTTCCTTATATTTAGAATTTTAATCTTAATTATATTTATTTACTTAGTTTATTTTAATTGTTTTATTATTTTGTGTTTGTTCATTAAGTCAGTAATTTAGTTAAATTGAGAAAACCCAAAAAAAGTGACATTTTCCTATTTTCTTAGTTTAGTTTCTCAGTTAGTTAATAAATTGTCAATTCTTGAACAAGGTCTTTGAGATCGACAACCCCACTTAATTCACTATTCCGCAAAACGATAGGTACACTGCCTAAATAGAGATAGTCACATAATTCTATTACACTGGTGACGTCAGACTTACTCCACATAGTTGTGGTCAGCATCGTCAACCTAACCAAAAGACAATGGAGCAAGTCGGGGGAGCAAGATGCCTTAACTGTCTTCTTCTCTATAAATAGCAATCAATGTGTCATTTATTATACAGGACACAAACACACGATCATACACACTATTCTAGCAACACAAATATCATATGTCCTCCTATCACATGTACTCTTTGATTCTACTAAAAACCTATCAACCCCTGTACACTAGATCATTCAAGATCGAAACACGTACACCCTTGTGTCTCATTTACTCCTGTCAATCGTCACACTCAAGTCATTAATCACCATACCCTAGAGAAGTTATCACACCACCAATCTGCGGGTTACACTATAACCCGTAGATTACCACGTGTATAACCGACTACCTTGAAGAAGAACTCTGAAACTACCAGGCTATTCGGAGGCGCCGACTACCTTGAAGAAGAACTTTGAAATTGCCTGGCTATTCGGAAGTGTCGGCTTCATTAAAGAAAAACCTTGAAAAGGTTGGGCAGTTTAGAGGTGCCAACTACCTTGAAGAAGAACTCAGAAACTTTCGGGCTATTCACATGCGCAAACTACCTTAAACTAATTGAAGATGTGATGGAATCTTAGTGCTTATAGACACCGAAACCTATCATATTTAGGTGCTTATGGGGACCAAAACCCGTCCTATCGAATGCTTATAGGGACCAAAACCTTTCCCATCGGACGCTTATAGGGACCCAAACTTATCCTACCGGATGATTATAGGGACCGAAACCTATCCTATTGGATGCTTATGAGGACCTACCTATCCTTTTAGATGCTTATGGGGACCAATCTATCCTTTCATATGCTTATAGGGACCTAAGCCTATCGTATCGGATGCTTTTAGGGACCGATACCTATCCTATCGGATGCTTGTAGAGACTAAAACGTATCTTATCAGATGCTTGTAGGGACCAAAAACGTATCCTATCGAATGCTTATGGGGACCGAAACCTATCCTATCAAATGCTTACAGAGTCGAAATCTATCCATGGGATGCATATAGGAACTAAAGCCTATCCTAAATGCTCTTAATTACTATTCTATGGGGACTTATTGTCTTCGCCCACCAACTGGGGTGCTGGGATAACTTATAGTTTTCTAAGGGCACTCATTGTCTTCGCCCGTCAACTAGGGTGCTGAGATAACTTCTAGTTTTTTAAGGGGACTTATTGTCTTCGCCCACTTGTTGTTAACCCTGAAAATTACCATAAATATAGAGAACTTATTGCCTTCACCACACCAACTTAACCAGACTATTCTAGGCGTTGGCAACCTAATTTCTAACCGGGCTATTCTAAGATGTAGAGAACCTAAATGCAGTGTGATAGTTTATGCAATGCAATGTGTTTGATGCAGATGATGCATTGTGCTTGATGCAAATGATGCATAAATTGTAAAGCAATCAGATGCTTATATGGACCGGAACTTGTACTCAATGAATTTTGTAAAAGTCTTTGTGAGAAAGTGAGAGAAATTAGATTGCAAAAGTGGCAAACGTGGAGTTGATCATATATGAAAAGTTGCTTGCTCAAGAGCTTATGAGATCGTCACTTCCTAACTGAGGATTTTGGACTCATGATTTATCTCTTAAACGGCGAACATGCTTTTTATAATGGTATTTGTAGATCTGAAGTGTTTTATTGTGATGCTTAAGTATGATGAGCTTATGACTTGTGAAAGCTGCTTAAAGCTTATGGCGAGCTTAAAGTTTGATTGTGGTGCTTAAACTTATGATGAGCTTATGACTTGCGAAAATGATATGGATACTTAAGGCCTATGACGAGTTTAAGGCTTTTAGATGTAGCTTAAGACTAAAATGAACTTAAACCTTTCGAATGATGCTTAAGGCTTTTAGATTTCGTGGCAATTGTTGAAATAGTAATTGTTCAGTGTCTTATTTGTTAAACATGTGAACTACACTCATACCTTGCCAGTTTTAAAAATCATTCAAAAAAAAAACAGATCTAACTTCTGTTGACTAGAGCAGTCCTTGGTAAGGTACAACCCTACCTATTCGGATGCATTAGTCATCATCTGTAACCACGTACAAGCTCTCGTTCAGTCGCACGGTTGTTGAAGTTCTCTAAAGCAAGGCCAACACCTGCCCTCGAATTCAGTCTAAACTGGTACATTACTTCATCCTTGTATGTTTAACTGATTGTATTAGTTTTCCAGTGCTATTATGCTGCTACTGTAGCAATAGAACTTGAACATTTATATAAGCATTAACATCTTAGTAATACAGAAGTCGAACAAAAAAGACTAATGCAAAAGTTGAGCTGAAATAGAAGAAATCATCTTTTGAAAAAACAATTTACATCAAACTGAACTAACACCTATATATATCATTTAAATAGTTTTTTTTTTTCAGTTTTTTTTTCCACCAAAACATGAGCAATGATTCTGAAAAAGGTATATTCCCCTAAAATAGTGTTATTTTGGAACTTTTTTCCAGCAGAGCATACAAGCTGTAATGCTGAAATAGCTAAATCTCCATGTGTGCAGGACATGAGTACAAACGCTGGATTTTTTTTACCAAAACAGCACCGACTGCATGTAAAACACAGCAAGGCAGAGATCATTACAATTCAGCAAAATTTCTTTCTTTATCCTTCAATTTCCTTTTCATCCAGGCCCCTCCACCACCCTCCCAACCTAAAAGCAAAAAAAACGGCCATCCTTAACAATGCAGGGGGCACAAAAACACCTCCCTCTGGACTGTTAGCTACGGGCATACACAATGCAAGGATGGTATGTACCTCACCTCACATGATTATCTGGACTAGTAACAGAAAGGGTTTTGAAAGCCACCAGAAAGCAGAAGTCTTTGCTCACTGGTAAGAGAATCAATGTGCTTGGCAACCGAACAAAAAGTACCATCATTAGTTTGAAGGAACTCATCAGTGTCGTTTCTTCTGTACGTTGAAATCCAGTTCAATGCACACAATGTGGTAGCTATGAGAACATCATGATTAGACCCTGAAGGAGATACTCGACCAAAAGTGATAATAAGCACTGACAGATACTTTCAACCACAGAATCCTTGTACCCAACCTTCTCAACTTCATATCTGACAAGAGTGCAGGAAATATGTATGTGCATTAATTAGTAATTTGTGAGTTTTGAAAACAAGCGAGCACCTAAACAACTTGAGCATTCAGAATAAGATGTTACCTCCCTAAACGGTCAAGAAGGAAAATAAGGGATGTGCTGATGAAACTTCCCCGGATGCAAGATTCCAGCAACTTCAGCAGATCTGGCAAGATTTTACTGGTCGTCCACTCCCAGCCCTGAGTGAGCATCATCAGATTAAAATCCCAGAATTATAAGAATGCTATATACGATTAATTAAAAACAGAAGCAAACTTCTGAAAGAAGAAAAATATATGCAAAAGAACAAATTTGCGATGCTAGGATTCTAAAGATTAAGCATGCAGTGGACCCTTAAAAAGAGGTCCATGGATAAGAGGACAGATGAGTGGAAAAAGATTTATAATCATCTCCTAACCTTGAAATGCAATCTTAGATATGACAGCCTCTGGTTCAGCTATTTCAGGATACAATAATGAAAACAATTTTTTTTACCATGATGGTCGATATCAGCTCCACCAGGGACCTTACAATCTGTCACGAACAAACATCCTCAGATTCTGGGGATGATCTGTTGCATCTATAGGCATACCGAAAAACGATCTGTTTATGCATGAGTTAAGAGGTCATCCGAATTTGATGCAGCAAGGTTCATAATTTCTGAGGCACATCTCTTGATCTCTCCAACTAATAGCAGTGCAACATCCAAAGGTTCAGAATTTCCCACACAAGAGCAGTATTCTATGCAATTGTAGCTGTTCCCAAGCAGATGGGCATCTGTATATCCGACTTTGAATAAACCTCCAAAATGTCTCAGGAGAGACTTTATAACAATGGCTATTAACGAAGTAATATTTCTCAAAGAAAAATGTTTTACTTCCCCCACATGAGCAAAAACAATGAAGCATGCAGAGCACTAATTGAGGCTCACAACCTGCCACAACGCAAGGACGCCAAAGGAAGCCTCCATAACATGCTGATTTGACCAACCGCTACACAGATTGACGAAAATACGATACTCGCAGCGACCACCTGGTTTGACAAAGCAGTTTTATAGCATAACCCAGTCTTCTCACCATCTAAGATGATGTCAAACTTGAACTCTTCTCTGGGAACTGTAGCCATCCCATCTTGCATGGGACCAATAACCTTCTGTGACTCACAAAATCCTCGAAGAGTGAAAGCAAACCTTGGCAAGCACCCTGCCGACCTTTTTCTGTCTCACATAGAGCTGAGCAATGATACAAGAAAACAATTTATAAGCTAAGAGCATGATAAAGGCAACAAACACTCTTAATAACACAAGCTCTTAAAACAGTGAATATGTATTTTTGAAATTCTACAGCTATGACATATGTACCTGATAGAATAAGCTCTTGGTCAACCTCATCCCCTGACTTATCTAATATAGTATGAAAGAAATTCTGTAATATAAGGGAGAAAAAAACACAAAGCTTTTCCTGTGACAGAGAAAAAAAACAAGAACATTAGAAAAGCTTCCAATAATATCAGAACTTAATGTTTAAACAAAATAATAAGCTGTACTAAATCAAGCATTGGATTTATATGACAAGCAGCATGTTATTTACCTGGGATTAAGCTCTTCTTCTGACGCAATACATGTCATTGAATCCATCACATGCCAATCTTCTAGCGAATGAAAAACATTGAATTGAGTATGTTCTAGAGGCAGAAAACATCCTAGTGATGCTGCTAACATCCTTTACATGGGAGAACACTATGCAGAATGGTGGAGCACATTCAGCACCACCTAGAAACTTGCTGGAGTCACCCAGCTCTGTAGAAGATTTAGGTGCATTAGACAACTAACATCATCATCAATTCCTTGCGCATTGAACCCACCACCATGAGAGTGACTCTCCTTGCTCCTTTCGTTGACAAGAATGGATCCATTTTTGCCCAAAGAACTGAAGGATATCAGATTATGAACGGAACTAGGGTTGGGATTTTTGCAGGTGGACAGACTCCTCCAATCACCCTTAGCATGACATCTAGGAGAATCTTCAGCCACCCTACAATTATCACCATATATATCAGGAAGTGTTGGAGACAAAGGTCTTTCAATAGCCATACGGTACAATTCCTCATCAGCCTTGTTATCAAGATCAAGTAATTTCCAGTAACCCCTACAACTAGCTGGCTGCTCAAAAGCAAAGATATCTTGCTTTGTCACCGAGCTAGCTATGCCATCCTTATACACCTGGTGGCCAGCAAGCCTCACACAAGGAGGTGGGGCAGAAATATTACCTCCTTGCATTTGTTCACCAGCAACAAGGGATTTCTCAGTGACTTCCACTGGCTCATGATGAAACGCCTCTCTCCTCTTGTGAGATCCTTACAAATTAAAAGAGCACCTTTTTGGCCAGGCCCCAACTGCCATTTTTCCTCTATTAATCTACTGATCCTCTTATCAAATTCGGTCACTGTACTTTCCATTAGGTGATTCAACATACGGGCATCAAACTGTATACAATCAGACTCGTCAAAATTCTTTTTTTGCTTACCAGAAGGAATATCAATTAAAGGGCAATCAGCATTCTCAACCGCACTAGCCAGATACTCAGTATAATTCCTTTTACCACTTTTGGATGACCATCTAGAAGCACTTTGAAGTGGGTTTGGATTTTCATCTGCAATGATTGTCGATGTAGAAAGAGAACCAGCAACAGGTTCCTGCGAGCCCAGCAACGTTTTTGTCAGATGAGGATGCTTCACTGAAGTTCATGACATAACTTGGAGAGATTTCTCGTTGAGAACCTCCCATGAGAGGATGCAATATAGTTTTAATACCTGCCGCTATTTCCGTGCAGTTTTCCTGGTTAGAAATCGGCAAGGTAGTGTTGACACAGTTGGATACATTCCCCGCAGAGGAGCCAGACATTGTGGGCCCAGAACAAGGCAGATATTCGCCTTGGAAATTTATCAGCCCATCAGTCTACACATACAAGCACAAAATAAATGCAATCAGCAAAACTAAAGGATAAATAATAAAAAGCCACAGTGACAACAAGTGTAAGAAGGAACCTGCACCAATATGTCATCACTTAACTATGTTTATGCAGCAGAACTACCTTTTCTAAACCATTCAATGCTTCAGTGCCGCTAAAAGAGGCACTATTCAGCATATCCAGATGCTGTGATATTGAAGAAACAGAGTGCTTCAGCCTAGCTAGCTCTTGCTGTAACATGTTCTTATCTTTTTCAAATTTTGCTACATTCTTTGCTAGCTTTAATTGCTTCCTTTCCAATTTCAACTGTTCACGCAATAATTTCAATTTCAAAGCAGGCACATCTCGCCCTGCATCAGAAGAAACAGAGGGCCCTACCAACACCTTGCAACTTCTTATTCGGTTGAGTTCCTGCTCTAAACCCTGGATACTTTGTACACTCTTCTCTAACTTATGAGCCAAATTATCAGCCCGGCATTTTTCTTCTGAGGCTTTCTTCCCATATTCTTCTGCCTGTTTCCTCTGTACATCTGCATTAGCAGCATCTGCTGTCAAACGGTTCATCTCTCGGTCCAACTTTTTATTTTCGGATGCAAGATTCTTGTATGGCTCTGAATTACCTGTCAAAGTCTGACCTTCAGAGTTGAGAGACCTATCACTCCGAGAGGACAGGAGTTCCTGCAACTGCTTTTCTAGCTTCTCTGCCTTCTGTCTTTCTTCTGTCAACTGTGTTTTTAAACGGTTAGAGTTGGACTTCTCTTCTGCAATCTCTTTTCACTTGCTTCAGAGAGCCTTTTCAAACTCACAGCATGAGCATTCTCTACATCTGCAAGTCGTCTTTCTTTGCTTCTTTCAGATTCAAGAGATGCCATTAATTTGGAGGCTTTCTTTTGTTCCGAGTCAACCCTCATCTTCTGCTCCATGAGAAGAATATTAAGCCGCTCCACCTCAGATTCCTTTGCTGAAAGTTGGGCAACAAAGCCGGACTGAGCAGAATCATGAGAGGACCTGAGTTTTCATTTTCATTGGCCAATCGCTCAACCTTGACCATTTCTTTTTCTTCCTCCAACTGTGCCAATAAATTATTAGCATATGATCGCTCTTTTTTTTTTTTTTTTTAGTGAAAGTTTTCGCATATCATATATATCACACCCGATGTAAGCATATTACAGACAAAAGTACTAGTATTCTGATGGGTTTCTACCGATTAACCCCACACGCAAGTCTTATGGCCAGGGGTATATCCCCCCTTCTCCAATCTTCCACAGATTACTACCATTAACAGTTTAGTAGCTAAGAAAGCAGAAATTGTTTGAACATAACATTACAAATATAAAACCGAATTTGAGACATGAGTCTGAAACTGCTAGCCTGAAAGAACTTCAGATCTTTTATTGAACCAGGATTAGACGAATCAGAACAAATCGAGGAAGAAAGGAAGAATCGGGAGAGGTAGCTACACAGAGCAAAACAGACGTGGAAGGCTTCAAAGCCAAAGAGAAAACACACTCACACTCACACTCTAAACCCTAGCGACTAAACTTACTTACTAAGAAACTAAAGACAGGAAAAATAACACTAAACCAAAAACGCACCGTTTTAACTTCATAACAGCCCCCCTCAAAACAAGCACCCTCCATGCTTGTTTTGGCTATACAGAAGTTAAAACAGAAAGACCAACCCAGATCACCGCAGACAACAAGACACAAACCAGAATGATAAAAACTTAATCTAGTTACAAACGTTCTCCACTCCAAGTTGCTTGAGTATAGAAGGATAGGAGCTCCCAGGCAACACCTTCGTCAGAACATCAGCCTTCTGCTTCTCTGAGGACACAAAGTCTACCCGCACTAGCCCTTCAAGAATTTTCTGCCTTACGAAGTGGCAATCCACCTCTATATGTTTAGTCCTCTCGTGAAACACCGGGTTTTTCGCGATGTGAACAGCTGCTTGACTGTCAGACTTGAGAGGAATTGGCCTATCTCCTTTATTCCCAGCTCATTCAGCAACCTTGTAAGCCAACTTACTTCTGCCACAGCTTGTCTCAAGGCTCTATACTCTGCTTCTGCTGTGGAAAGAGCCACATTAGATTGTTTTTTTAGATTTCCAAGACAAAGCACACTTCCCCAATTCAATGTAAAACCCCTAATTGATTTTCTAGTATTCGGCATCCAGCCCAATCAGCATCGCAATAAGCTATCAGATCTAAATTCTCAGAACCATTAAACATTAAACCATAATCTAAGGTTCCTTTGATATACCTCAAAGTATGCAATGCAGCTCTCATATGTACATCAGTGGGTTTTTGTAAAAACTGACTTAATAATTGAACAGAGAAGGACAAATCAGGCCTAGTATGAGTCAAGAAATTCATTTTAACCCACTAGTCTCCTATATACCAGCGGATCCTCTAGTGGTTTCCCATCTTCCAAAAGCAATTTAGTGTTTAAATCAAGAGGACCCACTGCATTTTTAAACTTATCACAGCCAAACTCAGAGACAAGTTGCTTACTGTATCCTTTCTGCATTAATATGATGCCAGCTTCTGTTCTAATGAATTCCAGCCCTAGAACTCTTCCCAAACCTCCTATATCTTTGATTTAAACTCACGATGCAAGGAATACTTCACTCTTTTAATCATGCTGGTGTCATCCCCAGTGAGCAATATATCATCCACATAAACAGCTAAAATAGTTATTTTCCCTTCATCTTTTCCTAGTAAACAACGAATAGTCATTCATGGATTGTACAAAACCTAGAGCTGTTAGAAAACTACTCAATCTTTCATGCCATTGCCTTGAAGCTTGCTTCAGGCCATACAAAGATTTTCGTAGTCTACAAACCTTTCCTTTATTTTCTGTTTATACCCAAGGGGAAGTTCCATAAACACTTCCTCATGCAAATCACCATGCAAGAAAGCATTGTTTATATCTAGCTGTTTTATGTCCAATTCCCTTTTAACAGCAGATAATATTGCTCTAATAGTTGTGAACTTGACCACCGGTGAAAAAGTCTCTAAATAGTCTATTCCTAGCCTCTGATTGTAGCCCTTGCAACTAACCTTGCCTTATACCTTTCCAAGGTGCCATCTGCCTTATACTTAGGGGCGTTCACTTCGAGATAAGGAAACGGAATGGAATCAGGAAAGGGAATGGAAAGAAAGGAAAGGAATTCCCCCCAATCAAGAAGTTTGTTTGGTTCTGGTTCAGAAACGGAATATAATTTCTAATGATTCCCTTTCTTGTTGTTTAATTTTGATATATATATTGAATTAAATCTTACATAGTATGTATTTAAATAATGTATATAATAAAAAATGTATAAATAGTATGTTAATATTTCTTTAAAATAATTTATTTATATAAAATATATATTCATAATTATATAAATTATATTTAAACTATAAATAATATATATTTACATAATTAAATATAATGCATATTTATAATTATATAATTATATAGTATATATATATTAATATTTACTTAAATTATAAATGATAATATTAACTTGTATATAAATTAAATAAATAATATATATATAATTATTTAATATTATTACATACATTATATAATATTAATATTAAATATAATATATATTAGTAATTTTTTTATATTATAAATGAAATATATATTGTATTTATATATAATATATTTTCATATTTATTAAAATATATAGTATACATATAAATATATATATTAAATTATAAATGATATATTTTAATATTTATAAAATATACATAAATATATATATATAAATATTTTAAATAATAATATATAATAAGATTTACATATATTAGAAATAACATATATTAATATTTATCCAAATTAAGCCGAATAGATGAAAGATGAAACAAAGGAAATACCATTCCCCACAATGTTGGAGGGAATCGCTGTAGAGGGATATGGGGGTTTTAGAACTGAAAGTGGGGGAAACAGAATTTAAAAAATACAAAACAAACGATTACAAAGGAATCATTCCGTTTCCCTTTACTGTTTTACCCTGAAGTGAACGCCCCCTTAATCTTGTATACCCACTTTGAACCTATAGGTTTCTTCCCTCTAGGACAGTCTACAATTTCCCAAGTCTTGTTTATTCCAATGCCTCTATCTCATTTTCCATAGCTTTAACCCAGTTTTTATCATTAACAGCCTCATAGTAATCATCAGGTTCTGCTTTATTTCTCTCAGCCAGACACAGGGTATAATCATATTGATAAATGCAAAGCAGGGGAGATGCAGTCAGACAAGCATGCTTAGTTGTGCAGACAGTAGAGTCAGACTATCTTTATCTAAATGCTTGTTTAACAAAATCCTATGACATAGTAAATTAGTAAAGTGATCTGGAGACTTCCCTGATGAGAATACTTTGCATTTCCCAGCTGATAGTCCTCAAGGTACTTGGGTAGATGCCTTTCCCTGTTGATCTTCTCGGCTCTTCATGTGTTGTCTCTTCAGGTTGTTGGTTATTTTCTGCCATTACTTCAGTGCTTTCTCCTTGTCCCACATTATCTCTTCATATTCTTCTTCTCTGCTGAGAATTGGATGCCTGGTTGTCTCATTATAGTAATCACCTGCACCTTCTGACCTATTTTGAACTGATTCCTTGATAACCTCATCACAATGGTTAGAATGATCAACAGGCATAAAGAAATTGGGCTCATTGATAGAAGAATCAGCAAGAATATCTTGTTGATCCTAAAAGGATATACATTTTCATAAAATTGCACGTCTCTGTTTACTATAACTTTCTTGTTCTCTAAATCAAAGAGCTTGAAACCCTTTTTGTTTGCTGTATATCAAGAAAGATACATTTAACAGATCTGGGATGAACTTGTCATGCAAAGGGGCATTAATATGAGCAAAAGCTAAACATCCAAAACACCTCAGACTTTCATAATCTGGTTCCTTGCCATGAAGGACACTAAAAGGACTTTTGCCTTTTAGGACTTCTAGAGGCATTCTATAATAAGATACACCGCAGTTTGAACACTTTCTCCCCAAAATTCCTTAGGCAAACCCTGTGTGAAACATCAATCCTCTTGCTGTCTCCAATATATGCCTATGCTTCCTCTCTACCACCCCATTCTGGTGGGGTGTGTAAGCACAGCTTTTCTGGTGTTGTATTCCTTTCCCTCTCAGATACTCCACCCCTTCCCTAGTAGCTCCCAATTCATAAGCGTTGTCAGTTCTAATGCATCTCACCTTTCGTTTAAATTGGGTTTCTACCATTTCTATGAAATGCCTTATCACTTCAAAGCAATCAGATTTCTGTTTAATCATATGAACCCAGGTAGCACGAGAAATGTCATCAACAAAAGTAAGGAATAGCTAAAATTATCATATGTGTTTTGACCCCATAGGGCCCCCACAAGTCTATATGAACCAATTCAAAAGTTTCTGTAGATTTTATTTCACTAATGGGAAAGGGCAGCCTATGGCTTTTCGCCTTACAACACTCACAACAAAATTTGTTTATTGCCTAAACTTTTATCAAACAGATTCAACCTTTTCAGCCTGGCTATGGGCAAGTGCCCAAGTCTATGATGCCACAGACTAACAACATCATTACAATTGAAGGAATCTATCATACGCCTAGTGCTACAAAGATAGTGGTCATTGAGGTCTGGAAATTCTTTTCATTGCAGGCAGAGGACTCATCTAAGAGATACAAACCAGCTGTCATCCTCCCAATTATGTGTTCTAGCATTGTATCACATTCCTGAAAAATGCAACAAGTGTCATCAAAATAGATTTTCCCTTTAGGTGTTTGGTTAACTTCCTATTGAGATTAGATTAAACTTAAAACTGGGAACAAACAACACATCATCCAAAATTAAGTCTCTGCCAATTTTGACACTTCCTATGACATTAACAGCTTGTGGGTGACCGTCCGGCTGCCTATAGTATGCTCCTTTCCTAAGGATCTGAACTTTACAAATTTGCCTAAGTCACAACACATGTGATCACTGGCCCCACTATCTAGGATCCATCTTTCTGCTAAATGTGTTATAGAACAACTGAGACCACAACTGAGACCATTGACCAAACCAATTTGTCATTCAGATTACATTTAGAGATAGATGCAGAACAACCGAGACCATTGACCATACTAGTTTTGTTTTTCAGGTGACATTCAGAATGATGATGCATATCAGGATAATGATGCACTTCTTCATGATTTGTAGGACAACTGAGACCACTAACCATACCAAATCTGTCATTCTGATTACACTGAGCAGAATAAATAATTTATTCTACTTAGGTCATTAGCACACAAGTTCCCAGGGAACATCAGAGATTATTGGTCTGCAGGCATCATTAGTCAAGTTATACACAGAGAACTATTTAGCTGATCATGTTTATCACACAGGGTTGCAGACGCAGAGTAATCAGGCATCAATGTTTTCTTTCTATGCTTACCTTCCTTTCTCTCAACATCATGAAATAAATTGGAGTTAAAATTTAGTAAGGGAAGAAGAGACTGTACCCACAACCCCACAGGTTGCATTGCTATGCTCTTTTTCTTGGTTCTTGGCATATTGGGACAGCAACTGGTTGACCTGCTCCAGTGAGAACATGGGCTTGCTCCCTTCTTGCCCCGCCTGCGTGGTATTAGGATTTTGATTGACATCTACACTAGCCGCGGCATATCTCTTCCCTTTCCTCCAGTTTTGAGGAAATCCATGGATCTGATAGCAGCGGTCAACTGTGTGCCCATTTTACCCGCAGTGTGTGCATTGAAGGGTGCTACGTTTCCCATCTTTTGATATTGGGGATTTATTCTTCTTGTTCTCCACCGCAAACGACAAGCTGCTCTCTCCTTTTGATGATGAGCAGACCAATTTTTGTCGTTCCTCGTGGATGAGAAGGGAATAGACTAGGTCGATTGACGGGAGCGGGGACATCATCAGTATGTTTCCTCGCACAATCGAAAATTTTTTCAGATAATCCCATCAAGAACTGGACCACCCTTTGTCGACGGAAGATTTCTTTATTCCACCTATGGTTTCTATCATACTTTGGTGAGCTCATAGATCTAATGGGCGGTGTTGGCTTCCTCCTACCTCGTCTCCAGCTCGGTCCAAATTTGTGTTGCTGTCTTGCATATAGCACTGTATCCCCAATATCCTTGTCGAGGGCGGTAAGTATCCAGGCTATCACCATGGAATTGCTTCGATCCCAAGCTTTTCCCTTCGCCTCCGACTCAGTAGGTCTGGTAAAAGTCCCGTCCACATAGCAATATTTATTTTTTGCTCTCAAGGCTATCATCATACCTTGTTTCCATGACCGGAACCCTTTTCCTTCAAATCTCGCGGTGAGCAGAGCCCCTGGGCTTTCAGAATTCGCCAAGAAAAGCGGATCTGAATTATCCGTTGCTCCCGATGCTTGCGCTTCCTTTGTCTCCTTCTTGCCTGACATTTCCTCATCCTTCTCCTTGTTTGCTTCGTCGGAGGACATCGTCGGAACCCGCGGCTATCTTTGTCGAAAAGATTTTCCCCGTTGCGCTTCACAGTCGTGCTTGGAATTTCTTCGACAGAATCACGCCCCTTCATCCGATTCCCGCTCTAATACCATGAAAAGAACTTCAGATCTTTTATTGAACCAGGACTAGGACGAATCAGAACAAATCGAGGAAGAAAGGGAAGAATCGGGAGAGGTAGCTACACAGAGCAAAACAGACGTGGAAGGCTTCAAAGCCAAAGAGAAAACACGACTCACACTCACACTCTAAACCCTAGCGACTAAACTTACTTAACTAAAGAAACTAAAGACAGGAAAAATAACACTAAACCAAAACACACCGTTTTAACTTCATAACATAGCCAAAGGGGGTAGAGGGTGCTTGACCAATTGAGATTCTTCTTCACATCATTGCAAATCTTAATCGTTTCCGTATGGTTCAGTTGGATGTTGAGTTTGGTGCAGCCTTCTTTGCTTGCCATTTAATCCCTTGAGTAATAGCCTCAATCTCCATCTCATATTCTTGTTTTTTTGGAGTACTTTTGCTGTTAAAAGCCCATGTCGGACAGTTGCCATTATCAATGAGAAGCCCTCCTGCAACATATGATCGCTCTTCATTCACCTTCTTTTCATTTTCTTCTGCAAGTTTTTTGTATTTTGAAACCATCGAGTCTGACATATCAGATTTTTGCTTCACTTCAAGATCAGCCACTCTAGTCTTCTCAGCTTCTAAAGCATCCTTAATTGCTAGCGCCCTCGCGCCTCTCAATCTTGGCATTTTCCCTTTCAACATCAGCACTTCTCTTTCCTCCTCGCAAGAAGCATTTGGATCATGTCAATTTCAGCTTCCCTTTCACGATATTTTGGGTGCAGAGTTGTCAACTCCTCATCCTTCTTCTGACACTGAACGCAAATATCTTGCTTACAAGTTGCTTCACAAGCTTTCTGCTTAAGATCTTTCTCAAGGCATGCTCGGGCAGATTTTTCTTCATCAAAAGCTGTAAACATGATGGTGCAGAACGAAAACTCGGTCAATTGAATTATATGTTACAAATTCATGACGCACTAGATCTTCTAGAAAACAACAAAACTTGAAGAAATTGAAATCAAACTGAGATGATGATTTTTATGACAATCTAGTCCAACTAAAAGAGCAGCAAAAAAAATAGATATATGTTTAGAGTTAGGAACAGGAAAAGGAAGACACGAGAGAATGAGAATGAAAATTGAATTCAACTTTCCCCAAAGAGGACATCTCGAATGAGAGCAGTAACTGTAGTTACAATTGTGTACAAGAATATCGATGCCCTTCCCTATTCCCTTAATCGCTATTTATAAGCTTTCTACACCCAACTACTGTCATTAATGTCTTTTTATTTCCTTAATAATGACTATTTATAAACTTCCTAAACACCCTTCCACTCAGCATTAATATCCTCTTATTCTTTCACCTTCCACTCAACATTAATATCTTCTTATTCCTTTAACGACTACTTTAAGCTTCCTAAACAACTATCACTGGTCCCCACCAGAAATACCTCCCCCATACGAGAATAAACTTTCCACTCAGCATTAATTTTGCCACAACAATATACTTTATACATTACATATTGATGATGCTAGTGAGATGTTAATGAACAGGATAGATGTTCATTTGCCGCTGATCCCCTTATTTAGAAATGTCTTTCGCATAGACAGGGTTGTCAAACTCAGCATGATTTTAAGGAAGCAAACTTTCTAGCAGATGTGTTAGCAGGTTTGGCCCTTGATTCATGATGGTCTACCTGTCCGGTTTCTGTTGCCAAGGTGGAGGCGGATGATAAGGCGGGGAATTCATGTAACATAGTAGTTAGGGTGGAAGGTTTTTCCTCAATTGGTCGTTGGTCCCTTTATGAAAACAAAAAAAAAACATGGCAGCACAAAAAAAAACCCTGAAAGTTGCTCATTAATCAGCTGGTTGTAACGATGAACAGAAACTCTTATCTATACGAACTAAAAAAGTTACTACATCAAAGCTCCTATGACCTAAAGGTAGGTCATAAAAGGTACTACCTCTCCATCCCACTTTGACCTTCTATTTACTTTTTGGCACGTTTTTCTATTTCAATATTAAACATATTAGATAAAATAATTTTTTAAACAAATTTCTACAACATATATTTTTCACATATGATTCCATTACAAACTTAGATTTGTAAAATTAGTTCATCGTATATGTTAAATATTGAGTATAAACCTTCGTCGTCAAACGTGCAAGTTAGGAGCTATCACTTCCACGAAAAAAAGTCCAAAATAACACTCCACAACAAAATATTACTTATATTAACCTTCAACCAAAACTAATTCCTAAAATAACACTCCGGGAGAAATCTTCTCTACAAAAAGACATATTCATTAATTGAGAAGCTGAAATCGTCTCTTCAAAAGACGATTTCACTTATTTCTGAGAAACTGAGAAATCGTCTTTTCAAAAGACACTGCTTTAGAAATCGTCTTTTCAAAAGACGATTTCTCTCTGAGTCAAGCTGAACCATCGCAACGTTCCAACACTTGGAATTTTCTTAAGTGTTGGGTAATAGCTGAAATCGTCTTTTCAAAAGACGATTTCAGTTTCAACAATTTGTGAAATCGTCTTTTGAAGAGACGATTTCTCCCGGGAGTGTTATTTTAGGAATTAGTTTTGGTTGGAGGTTAATATGAGTAATATTTTTGTCGTGGGGTGTTATTTCAGAATTTTTTCCAACTTCCACATCCGCCACATGTCAGAATGAAATGATAAAACAAATGACCGAAATTTGAAGAAACAAAAAGTTTCAGGGTAAAGAAGCGGATTGCCTTTCTTGAGGCTGTCATACTCTGCTGGAGCTTGCTATACTGATCCGTCAGTATCCGTAGCCCCTGACGTAGCGCGTTCCTCTTCTCTTCCGATTTCAGGTACCTTGCTTGGAACTGCAACCCAAAAGAAAACGCACGCACCTCGATCAGAAATGCAAGCCAACAAGATCCAAGCCACGATAGAATAAGTCACTGAATCTCAAACAATGAAAAACTTCAGTTTATTCCACAATGCAAACAAGCTCAAGGATAGCAATAGAAGAAATAAGGAAGGAGAGCGTACAGCTGCACAGCAAGGATTCGGGGTGGTCGCCGCCATTCCCACACGATACTTGAATCAATATTGCGCGTCTTCTCAAGGATAGAACAGTCGGAGAGAAGGGAAAGAATTCCCCAAGAGAATGTACAAAACCATTCAGCTTCAATGCACGCAATGTCTTCTGTGCTTCACATCCCGACTCTCTCTCACACACACAGTTGTATGCTATTGCCCCGCAAGGGCGTGAGCAGCAGCCCTGCTTGAATGCTTGTAGGGTTTGGGAAAATTCACGAGATACCCTGTTTTCTTTCGTAATTCATAATATACTCCTGTGATTTTAGTAATTTAACTTTAAACATGCTTAAATGTTGTCCAAAAATTGATAAACTTTACATAGACGATGCTAAAGTGTTATATTTTGGTCAAATATCAAATTTGAAGTTTTTTAAGCTCACTTGTGATATGTGGGACCCAATGAACAATCACATATTCATTGGGTCTCATAGTTCACATGTGAGGTTAAAAAGCTTCAAATGTGATTTTGGACCAAAATATAACACTTTAGCATCGTCCATGTAAAGTTTCATCAATTTTGGACAACATTTAAGCATGTTTAAAGTTGAATTACTAAAATCACAGGGGTATATTGTGAATTACGAAAGAAAACAGGGGTATCTCGTGAATTTTCCCTAGGGTTTTCTATAGGAATTTAAAAAATGAGAAGACTGAATAAGTTTATCCGAAAAATTATGGATATAAATATCTCGCTAGTAACAAATAGTATATGCTAAAACAAGTCGGTCTATGAAACAGGTTGAAAATGAACAGGTCAGGATTGGTTGTACAACTAAGAGCATGATTATCAAAGAACTTAAAACCGAGTTCTTAACATTCTCTCACATATTTCTCTTTCTTCCACCACATTTTAAGAACCATATCTATTTTTTAACAATATCAAAGAACTCAAATATTAGTTTTTATTTTTTTCTCTTTCATCTATGTGGAGCATTGTGATTGGATAATAATTGTCGTGGGGCCTATATTTAGGTTCTTAAGAGTTCTTGTGGAAAAACCCTCTCTCATGAGTTCTTAATCTCTCTCCTCCATCTTATTTCCACATCATATTTTAACTTTATTTTATTTAACTAAGAACACTTAAGAACTACTGATAATCATGCTCTAACACATTCGCACAACTAACACATTCGACACCCTTATTTTATTTTCCCCAATTTGATTCACAAATAATTCTCATCTTTGTGATCAGATTATTCAATTTACACACAAAGCTCTTGTGTTACAGCAATCTGGTCAATCCAATATATTCAGTTGAAGATAGGCAACTCAACACACAACTTTTTTTCCTCAACCTGGTCGTTGATGAGCATATCCAAAGTATATGCAACTCAACACACATATCAACATTATACAGATGCTAACCATATTAAGATAATCATGTTGTTTAGTTAGTTGTTTTTATTATAATTTTGTGAAGATGTTTGGATCGTTGTTTTTTTTTTTGCTACTTACATTAAGTGTGCCCTAATTTTTTTTACTTAGATCAAAGTTTATGTTTCATCCTTACAATTACACATTCTGGTTTGTGTGTTTTTTCTTTTGTTGTTCAAACAAGTCCATGGTCT
The DNA here is from genome assembly GCA_023374045.1 of Limonium bicolor. Classification (NCBI taxonomy): domain Eukaryota; kingdom Viridiplantae; phylum Streptophyta; class Magnoliopsida; order Caryophyllales; family Plumbaginaceae; genus Limonium; species Limonium bicolor. Next base: position 90,390,187 of record CM041781.1, read on the forward strand.
ACAGTTCCACTTTGTATGTTTACTACTTTTTTTTTCTTTTCTTTGGATCAATAGTGTTCATAATCGATCTTAACTATGAGGCTTGTTGAAGATGCAGAAAATGATAACAGTATTCATTAAACTCATCATTTACATAAAGTTCTATTGTTTTAAGTTTTCTTAAGTTTTATTTAATTTTACACTACTTTTTATTCTCTATGTCTAATCTTTTTTTTCTTAACGTAGCTCATCAATTAGTTGAAGATGGGGGGGGTCCACAGTGGCGATAAACCGGATGCTTCCTCTTCTTTTAATTTTGTCAATGTTTATGAACAATGTGCTCCATCTTCTTCTAATGTTATCGTTCTTGATGGAAATATATCTCCACCCTTAGTTGGTGATGATCATGTCTCTGTTAACTCTACTGAAAATGCACAATCTGAGCAACTCACATCATCTGCATCAGGTTAACCTTTTGTTTTTATCAGGATAACGTTTTGTTATCAGGTTAACGTATTGTTCTTCTTAGGTTGACGTTTTTTTCTTATTAGGTTAATGTATTGTTATGCTCATGTTAACATTTTGTTCTTATCAAGTTAACATTTAAATTAGTTTGTGTTTGATAAGTCAAATTTTTTAGTTGTAGATTTTGTAAGCCCTGATGATGAAGAGTCAAGGAAGAGGTTGGAGTTTACCTCTATTGACGAAGCGAGGAAATTCTATGTGGGTCATTCTATTCGTGTTGGTTCACGATGAAGGTTATGCACCAGACCAAAAACCCCATTACCGGTAAAGTTCGTTGTGCTAGATACTCTTGCAACAAAGAGCGGTTTAAGAAAAATAGTGTTATTGATCCAAAGAATTTGAATATTCTTCCACGAAGCTGAAACAAGCTCAAAAAAGTGTCGAACTGTACATGAGAGAAGGATGGGATGTAAAGAAACCATTTACATTCTTTTTTAAGAAGTCAAATCTATATATAGAATCACAGAGTGGAATGATAACCATGAGCATCCTTTTAATCCTCTCAAAATGACACACATGTTAAAGAACCAATCGTCAAATAAGTGATTCTCAATCTGAAATGTTGATGTCTATCAATGAAGCTGGTATTGGAATTCGTTCTTCTTATGAGCTCATGTGTGGACTTGTGGGGGGGGGGGGGGGGGGAGTGTGTAGGCTTTATGAAAGTTGATTTGAAAAATCACTTGAGTAGAAAACATCAGAGGTGATCATCATGGTGAGGCAACTTACTTGCAAGAGTACTCTATGGTTAAAGCTGCCCAAAACCCTCAATTTTTTATGACATTAGGGTTGATAATAAGGAAAGGATTACGAACATTTTTGGGCTGATGCGAGGATGCAGATTGATTATTCATACTTTGGTGATGCTCTTACTTTTGATACAACTTTTAGGACTAATTCAGGATATCGACCTTTAGGTATGTGTGTCTCTATTTCTAATAACCATTACCACTTCTCCTTCAACATTTATTATTACTTATTATTTTCCTTCTAACATTTATTTTTTTAAAACAAATTGCAGCAGTGTTTGTGGGCTTTAATCACCATAGAAAGACATGTGTGTTTGGTGTTGTATTGTTGTATGATGAGACAATAGAGTCTTTTATTTGGTTTTTCAAAAACTCTGTATCCCTTCTGTAAACCCCAACTGTAATTCGCATCAAAAATTAATAACGCTAAGCTCAATTGAAATCATAGCGGATAAATAAACTAAACTCCGGTGTTAGCGCCGTTAGCCACCCACGTGACTAACTAGGCCTTATTATCTCCAATGTAAACGGTCTGAATGACTGAATACTTAACAACTTAAACTCCAACAATTACTTATACATACCGAGTTCTACTAATCGTTCCAAAATACAAGTTTGTTTCGACTTACATCAATGTACAAAAGTGTGTAAGTTCTAACCAAGGTAATAACAAAACAATAGTATACCCGGTCCAAAAATCTACCCCGCCTACACTCGGTCGGGTCGAATCTCCATCAAGTACCTAAAAATGTTAGGCCCAAACGGGCTCAACACAACTGCTGGTATGAAAACATGCGCCTGTAAGCTACCGGGCCTACACAACTGCTTGGTCGTTAACATGCGGTTAATTATTACAACAGTATAAATAAAAGATGTAAACACGCAACATGCATCTTATAATGCAAATATCCACTCATACACAATAAAAACCCAAAGAAACAAGACGTCAGTATATCAAGTCAGTGTTTTGTTCTTTTCTAGGCCTTGAGATTATATTGAAATCTCGTTATAGACCTTAACTTACTTATCGTGGACAATCCACAAAGGGATTGTCACTTCCTTAGTAAGTAACTTAACTTATTTCGGGTATGTTTAAACCTTGTTAGAAGAGTAACGAAACTCTAATGAACCATCATCATTGTGACGTATATTGAGTCAGATATGATAAACCCTTTAGACGAGACTAAGACTCTCATATTGTATAAATAACCGGGTACATTTAAACCCGAAGGGAGTAAAGTAAACTCCCTCAACCACCGTCAAAAAGAGACGTACATTTAATCAGGCACATTTAAACCAGCGGGCTAGTATACAACGTCCCCACAACCACCATCAAAGAAAGATGTACATTTAATCAAGTACTTTTAAACCCGTTGGGCGAGTAAAAAACTTCCCCCACAACCACCTTCATGACGTACATTTATAATTGGAGACGATCTGATGCAGATACGACCTCCTCAACTCAAATGCATGGCCAGAACTTCCTGGGCCTCCTCGCTCCCCGTCAACCGATCGTGTTAGTAGAAATCTCAATGGAACCATCATCCTACTTCTAGGGTGATAAGTTTGAACATCACATTTAAAGGGAAGTTAGTGAGAAACTTGTGTACAAGTTCTCATTACGTAAATGTAAGCTCGTAATCCTCTTGTTATCGCATATACCGTATGTGTGATGTATTCCTACTCTAAGGTATAGTTAGTATTCCACAATGTATAATGTCCAGTCAAACATGAACAATAATACGAAAACACATACAAACATTACATGCAATTATTTGGTCAATATCACATACAACAGATAGCACACAAGCCGATGTAACTCGGTAGCAACAAGCTGCAAGAATCCATACCGTTCACCATAGAGGGTACTCACCTAATCACGGCTGTCGTCCCGTCTATCACACTCTTATAATTTGATTATTCAAGTGTGTTAATACACTTATTACTTTGAATCATATTTAATCGTATTACGAAACGTTTAAGTGTTTCGTTTTCATTATTCATGAGATTTATCAGATTAGCTCTTAATCTTTATTTACTTTTTTATTCATGATCATGTTACACTTAAGGTATTATTTATGTACCTTAACTCATGAAATCTTAATATTCATGATTTATGACTTTATATCATAAGTATATCCCTTTGTAAGTTTCTTTGTTTATTCCACCAACTTATATATATAATTACTTATACAATAATCTTCTCTATAATTGTAAGCTATTATAATTCAGTTCGTTACAATAGCATTATCCTCTTGTGCATGTATTATATACATGAATATTCATTTATATAATTGTGGGTTTCCATATTACTCAAAAATACTTATATTATATTTTCTCTTATATATATAATATAACCTTATATATATGTATATACTTACAACAATGTATTTTATGCTTTAATTTCTCTCAGTGACATAACAACCTTGATATTTTATTTTAATCCTCCTTTTTCATGCATAACATTGCCTCATTTCCACATACTTTGTTTATTACAATATAACCCAAATGTAATAAACTGTTTACAAGTAAACCTTATGCTTGTATAACCTATAGGTTTTCATCCTTTAAAAATTTTACTACCAAAGTTCCACTTATAATTTTTTTAAATTATCCAAACAGAGCCCAAATTGTCCCCACTTTCATTTCTAGCCATAACTTTTGGTAATTACAAATTTGCCACACTTATTTCCATAACTTTACAATTTACACTAATTACATTTTATTGTATATTTTTATTTCTTACTTTATTAAACTCCCATTCCCTACTATATTTTGGTAATTACAACAGACCCCACCTTAATTTTCAATCCATCTCAAACATTTCTCTTAATTATGTTTTGACCCCATGAATTTGACAACCTTAGATTATGTCATTATTCTTATTTAACCTATAGTCTTAACTCCTTTATTTATTTAATTCCAAACTTACACTTAATTTACAGAAATCCCCCTATAGACACCAAAATTCTCACCATAAAGCAAATTGGGAGAAAATAAATAAAATCAGAGGGGCGTCGCCTTCTTTTTCAAAGCATATTACGTGCAACGTCAAATGAAATTGTCATCTTATGACCAAATTATCACAACACCATTTTCAAAGCATTTCATAAAACTCAATTCTTCGAAAAGGAATTTTTCAACGACAATCCAATAGCAAACCCGTCCCTTTTTTGTTATTTACTTTTGTATTATCTCACTTAATTTTAGTCTATTTGATCTACTTTTTTGTTTACCCAGTCATTTCTCTGTTATTTTATTTTATCGTTGCTTGTTTATTATTCTCTTTTATTGTTATTTAATGTGTCTTATCCATTAGTATTGCTTTTATTTTATCATCATTATTTTTATTATTTCTATCATTTATGTACCCTTTTGCTATTATTACTCATATTAGTACAATTCCTTATGTCACTAGTTCGATTAAACTTCAACTCATTTCATTTTTATATCATACTTGTTATTATATCCTATCTTTAATCACTCGTACATATCTAATCCAATTTACATTTTATGGCATTCACTTATATTTTACTTCCATTGGTATAGTACTATTTCATCATTTCATGTACTTATTATTATGCTATTTCATTTTTTATATTTTATTATGTTTGTATTTTTATTTATGTTCTATAATTTCATGTCTCATACGAAGAAAATAATTCATTTTACTTGAAATACCCCGAACTTAATTAGGGTGATTAAATTACTCTAAAACACGATATTTGAGGGACTATTAGTGCCTAAAGAATTTTGGTAAAGAGAATAAAGCCAAAATAAATGAGAAAACGCTTAAAAGCGAAAATGCTAAAATGAGCGTTATATGACCATAGAAGGAATACAACCTCTAAAAGGGTATTGTTTGCAGCCCGACACGTATTTTGAGTTTTAATTTCTTTTCTTTTATTTTTACACCAGTTTAATCACTCACCATTAAACAGTCTGCAAAATGGCGCCGTTGTCGGGGACTAGATTTATTCTAGTTCCTAAGCTCCGGATTATTCACCTGTTAAATTATAAATATTCTGTTTTTTATTCTGTTAATATTATGTCTATAATATTTTGTATTGTTTATATTAATTTCTACTATATTTTGTTAATATTAACTATCTAATAATCTGTTAATATTAATGGACACCTGACTTTGGACATATGACTACAGACATCGGACTTCTGACATTAACTTCTAACTCTTATATTATGACATTTAATTTCATTGTCTCTAAATTTAATTTCCATTGTCCTTAACATTTAATTTTCATTGTCTCTAACATTTTAATTTATGTATACTAATTACTAACTTAAAATTTCTGTCATTTAATTTTCTGTCATTTCTTCCCATTGTCTCTAACTACTACGTATAATATTCTGTCAACTAATACTAACATTTAATTTTCTGTCAATTAACTTCTAACTTATAAATTCTGTCATCTAACTACTAATTATTAATTTATGTCTACTAATGTTTAATTTGTTCATTTGTTATTTGTTATTGTTTCATTAATTAAAATAAAAAAAAACGAACAGGGGTGTGTCCGCCTCCTGTCCGCCTAAACAGGCGCGGACACACCGCCAGTCCGCTAGCCAACCGCCTCCTGTCCCGCCTCGCCAACCGCCCCGTGTCCGCCTCTATACAAGCGGACGTCCAAGCGGACGTCCTTGTCTCTGAAAAAGAAAACGCTGCGTTCCACTCCAGTTCTTCCCCAATTCAGTATAGCTCAAACCCGATACAGAGAAGAGAACAAAGGCGCGCGACTCCTTCATCTTCAGTTTGCTTCATGTTTTTATTTTATGTAGTGCTTTATTATTTTAGCTTAGTTATTTATGCCTAATTATTTATGTTTTTCATATTATTATTTTCTTTTGGTGCCACTCGAGTTCTGCTGGCTATATATGATTTTCTTTTTCAGAATAAATTCTATATTCGAACATATAGCTGAACTCGCCTATGGAAGCAACCTCAGTTTCTCTAGGAATTTCGATATCTTCGGTTGAACACTTGCGCAAACTAAGTGTGAGGAACGTCTCACCCTACCAAAGCTTTAAGTGTGAGGAAGGTTACCTTCCTCAATCTACGATACAAGGGGAGTTTCGGTTCTTCCTTTATTATATTCTGTTCAACCTATTATTTAATCCTTTAAGAGTCTGTCATATTTTGAAAGGTCCTTTTCTTGAATTTAATTCTGAACAATGAGGACATTGCTCCTCTTAAGTGTGAGGAAGGAGAGACCTTTCCCTGGAAATATGACAGTGGTGATAATGCCACACTCGCTTTTGCTACTCTAAACTGCCTATAAAAAAATGATGAAAAAAATGAGATAAAATAATGTAGAAGTGTTTGAAATTATGTCAAAGTGACAACTGAAAGATAGTTTTATTTCAAGAAGTTTGTATAAAATTATTTTCCTTCAAAATACTCTATTTTTACTAAAATATGATAGATCTGATGATTGTAAAAACCAATTTAGTTTAGCTTGGGATTATGGAAAAATGTGGAAAGTCAAGGAAAGAAAAGGATAAAGACAAGGTACTCCGCTGTTTATGAATTTTCTAACCAAAAACAGGCCTCGTCTATCCGGTTATTAAGTTCTTCGGGGTGCTTTAACACCTATCTACCTAAGGTCTCGTGATCTGGGATAGAAGACCCAACACCGCTACAAGGATAGAGAGAGAAAAGTCTGGGGTACAGAAAAAATAATGCAATTCAAAAAAATATATATATAATAATAATATGTGCTTGTATATACAATTTGCACATTAAAAAAAATGTAAATATAAATTGCAATTTATTTTATAAACATGAGTACGTGGTGTTGAAAGGTATTGCGGAATAAGGCATTACTTCACACCCTTGTCATTCCAGGTTAGAGATTGAAATTGGTTGAAAATCCCAGGTAATCTAACTTGTTTTCTGCAGTCTAGTTTTTCTATGCTTTATTAAATTGTTCTTCTTCACTGTTTATAAAAACCTACTTCTAAGAGCAGAATTATTCTTTCAATTGTCACTTTGTCTAAATTTCCTTCTACACTTATTTAATCTTGTTTTATTATTTTGCTTAGAGATAATTATATTCCTTATTTGCTGAGGACAAGCAAAAGTCAAGTGTGAGGAAGTTTGATAAGTGCAAAACATATAGACTTATTAGGGTTTAATCACCTACAAATTGTAGCATTTTAGTAATGTTTCTCACTTATCTAGGGTTTTTCCTATAATTATGTTGTTATATTAACTGATGTATTTTATGTGTTAAATGTAGGAAAATACCTAATACACACATATATTATAGGGATTAAAACAAGGTCACAGTAAGGAGGTGCAGTGGTGTGTCCGCCCCTGCAACCGCCTAGGGTTAGGTGGACAACACCCATGCAACCGCCTCTACAACCGCCTGTAATAGGAGGACAAGAGAGGAGTACGTGATTTGCATGGAACCGCCTTGGCAACCGCCCTTGCAAAGGCGGACATGAAGGTGGATACCGCCTATACTACCACCTCTATTAGGGCGGACGTGAGTAACCATGCACCATGCAACCGCCTAAAGAACAAGCGGACACCATGCGGACATGTGTAAATTACAGATCTGGAAATTAACGAAACGGGTTATCTTCGCTCGTCGACTTCGCCCGTCGACTTGTTTCTACCTTATCCATCTACCGCCCACCGCTACCATAAATCACGCAGCGTTGCAGCCTGTCCCCTGCAATCAATGAGGCTGCAATCAACGAGCTCAATCAATGAGCTGCAAAATCTGCCTCTTCTGCTTCCTCTATAAATACAACGCTCCACTCTCCTTCTCCAGCGTCCTTTCGGAGGCTCCTTCGTGGTTCTTCCGGAGTTCCAATTCACCCCATCAATCCATCTTCGTACCATACACTTTCACTCACTCGTTCATTTCATTTCTAATCTCCCGCTTCTTCATTTGTTTTCTTTACATCTCATTATTCTCACTCTAGTCTCACGTATTTAAATAGAAGATCAAACTATTTAATATGTTAGGCTAGTTTACATATACTCTGGGAATAATTATTATGTATCTGTATTAATTATGCAATATGTTACTGGTTTAATTTTAATGAAGTTTGTTACGTTTAAAGGTTTTCTCGCATCTTTTTAATAAACCTCATGAATTTATTAAAATGCTTTACTAAGTCTGTTTTGATTTCATCGGTTGGAAACAGATGGGGTTAATTAAGCCGTAAAACTGGGGGAAACTTATTTTCATCGTTAAGTTAGTACTCAGTGCAAATGTAATCCTCAACACTCCTCAGCCGTTTACAGGCATTTTGCTTGAGTTTCATCGGACTTGCATTACAGGTAAACGAGTTCATATGAGTTTTCATCGGACCTTAAGAAAATAACAGGAATCTTGCCAAACAATTATAATTAAACCAGTAGACCTAGCATGAAAGAGCAGATAATATTAATCTGAACCAGAGTCCCATTTAGTTATCTGTTAATTTAGTTTATTTTATTTTCCTTTATTTATTAAAAACAAGTCAATTAATCCCCCATCTTGTGACACGCTTAGGTACTATAATATGTATATAGTCCCACGGTTCGACATCCGGTCGCTTACAGTTTTACTATACTACCACGACCGGATTTTGTTGCAGCCCGACGTTTATTTGAGTTTTAATTTCTTTTCTTTTATTGTTACACCAGTTTAATCACTCACCATTAAACAGTCTGCAAGGGGTATACCACGAAAATAACTTCCTCATTTTTGGATTTTGAAAAGAGAGAAGTGTAGAGGGGGATGAGGGAGTACAAATATGTAGTTATTTTTACATTGGAGTTCAAATGAAGGTGGAGCATGGATGGAAAGATGAGAAGCCATTGAAGCTTCTCCTTGGAGCTCCAAAATCGCCCATTCCAGAAGAGAGAGGAGGGAGAAATCGGATGGGTGAGGAAGGAGGGAGGTGAGAGAGTAGAGAAATGAGTGAGTGAGGAGAGAGAGAGAAGGGAAAAGTAGTTTTTACTTTATTGCTTTTGCTTTTGGCTCTCTTATTTAATTAGCTGTTACATGTGTGTGTGAGGGAGTTATTTGACTGTTTAAAACAGCCCCCTACAGTTATACTAGTTGGAGCGTTTTTCGTCTTTTACAGAAAAACGTCGTTATTTTACCCGGTTTTGGTACTATTCACTAACCGGGCCCGTTTTCCGGAATTTCTCGTTCAATTATTTTTATTGACTATTAAGCTTCATAAATGCTTAATAATTGTTATTAATGATTTATAATTTTTACGGGTTTGTTTGACCACTTAAAGTCACGTTTTTGCGTTTTCTCGAAAAACGTGCGCTAAAGCTCTATTAGCATTTTAATACATTATTTGGATCCGTTTTCTTCAGGAGTTGTTCCCTATATTATTTAAGAATTATCAAGGCTTTAGAATCCATAAATATGCTAACCGAGGGTCTCATACCTCCTATGGTTATTTAACGCTTATTTAGCGTTTTTCGCTTTTTAAGCGTTTCTCTATTTCTTTTGGATTTATTTCTCCTTACCAATATTACTTAGGCACCATTAAGCCTTAAATACCTATTAGGATAATTTTAATCACTATATTAAGGTCGAGGTATTTCAATCTCCCCCCTTAAGAACTTTGTCCTCAAAGTTGTTCGAGGGTATTGATTATATTCATACTTATTTATGCTGCCTAATACCAAAAGCCATACATTCCTCCTCCTTACAATTCCCAATTCATTACTCAAGGTTTCTACATTCCATACCATACCAATATACCATAATTACTCCAATCCGCATCACATCCAACCATCCGGTTTACTCTACAGGGTTTATACATACAGTGCAAAGCTATCCCCAAAGCAATGCAATACACATTACAATCCCGCAGGACTCAGGTCATCTCGACATAGGACTCCTCTATGTCCCACTGCCCTTGGAATAATACAACATACTACACTACCATCTTCTCCGATATACGCTTCTAACCAAATCTTGATTCTCAGTCTAAGGAAAATCCTTCCCAACAGCTAATTAGAAATCCTTCAAAGCATACAACTCCAAATTCCAATTTAAATTCATTACATCTATCCTATGCGGATTCTTGTGACCACTTAAGGGGAGCTTCAAGAATCATTTGACCCTGATGTGATCAGCATCGTGTTGAACTATCTTTCCACCCCAATTTGTGTTCGGTTTCCCTTGATCTGATCAGGATCAAGTTCGACTTCCCATATCAGTTTCAAACAAACGAATACTTAATTGTTTTCATTTCTATCTTTTTACCCCTTTCTAGTCGTGATACGAATTCATACATCTCCAAAGGATGGAATCAGTCCATCAATCATCCTCCTTTACTTCCAAATGCTTTACTCCGTGGTTCAATATCTAAATGCTCATTTCATCAGCCTTCACTATTCCATCCATTACTCTCCATCATTTCAATATTCTAACTAGGGATTACGTACTTGTGAAATTTAGTTGTCCTCAACTCACTTCAGAATTTACCTAGGTAACACTACACCTAGACTTCATTAATCTACTCCTCTCATTCATTTTGTACTACTTCTTCAAAGGTTATGATACTTGTGGAGCTCCGTCCACTACTCATTACTTTTCTTTAACTAATACTCTTACATGGTGTTACAAGGTAGGGATATCCATCCTATGGTATTTGCATCTCTCATGCCTCATACCACAAATTGCAATACGATGAATACTTATGTTTATTTAACATAGGCATCAATCATCAATTCGTTTTCATTGTGCTATGCACATTATAGTTTATGTGTTATTGTGAAATTCACATTATGCGGTTTTCGCTCTACCCCTCTTAAAAGGGATTACGCCCACATAATCTACCATGTTATTTTTTATTAAACATTGTTTACTCAATTTGGGCAATCTAAAGCGTTTTAGCTCTTTACGGTTTATTACATAATATACCCTTGTCAAAGGGTCCTAATCATAACAATGGTTTAGTCTTTGCACCAAGGATTCCTATATGAGTTTATTTAACTCATAATAATTCGGTTCAGCTATTAGGCTTCAAGGCATTAATAGCCATTCTACTATACTTACTAGGTATATTATCTCTAGTTAGGGCCCACTAGCTTCCGCTGTGCGACCCTAATAACTTGGGGTTACTTACCCTTCGTGTTATCCTTAATGTGCTATACATCACCTTTTTATCCGTCTATTATGGGAATAAGGTTTACTAAAACAAATGCGGTATTCTTTTACCGTGTTGAGCTCAATGGGTGTAGGTTTATAACCAGCTTCTCTGGCAATCTAGTATACAAACTATTTGTACTTCCACAATCATTCACTTAAGCTCCTCCGACTTGTTGTCAGGCGAGGTTAAGTCACTACTTAGTGTAGTACTTCCTCTGTTGTCAATAGTTCTGAAGTATACAATTTCTTCTGGTTCAGTATAAGTGTTCTTTACTTGTATGACCTTGCATTTCTATGCGTCGGTCTAGTGACTTTGTTACGTCTCCTTTCACCTTTTATTCCAATGTGATTCCATCTTGTGATTGTTAGTGTGTTTCACACTCTTCGTGCTTCTTTGGCCTCAGGCCGCACGGTCTGTTGCTAAGCTTCCTTAGCTGGCTTATGCCATGTTTGTTGGTGAAAAGAAGGGTTACTACGATTTACATTCTCCATATTCCAGCATCCCATTAGATCATTACCGCACAAGTGCAATACCAAAACACTCAGTCATACAGTAGTGCAGAGGCGTAAACGCTTGACCGCAAGTCACTTATGTGATAATATGAATATTCTTCTTGTCTTCTCATACTTATACTCCGTGTCATTATCTACTACTTCCTCATAGCGGTCGCTTGTTGCGCACCGTATTCTTACTCATTGTACAACATTGTTTTTACTGTTTCTGTTACTGTGGTAGTTACTCTTTACTCATTGCTATTGTCATTGGCACCATTTCCTTATGGTGTAAATACACCAGGAGTTTCCTGTGTTCGTGTGTATGACGGTTGTCGTAGCATACCGCAATCTTATTATCTTCCCAATGTGGAGATGTCTTATTCAACTTAGGTTTTATGTGTAGGTTAGCTTACCTTATCATCATTTGTGATACAATTTACCAAGTATCTTGGTTGATAATGGACGAAGTAATTTATCGGGTTACAAGCTCTCTTGAGCGTTGGTCATTCATGGTGTGCAATGTGCACTCACATTGATTGTTTTTGACAATTACTGTCCTCCCAAAGCTGAGCATTGGTTATAGGCTCTAGCTGTGCAGTTTCACTTGTATGCATATCACCGGGACATCCCAAGAAACTTTAGGGGTTTTCTGGTCCCGTTCTCTAATTGAAGAGTATTTTATCACTGATAGGTGAAAGTTATTGTTGAGGGGTTTGTCGCCACTCATACGTCTCATAGCAAGGTTACTATGTTAGTACCTGCTTATGTACTGCATATGGAGTATACTTACTCCTTTAAGTCGCGATGGGTTGGAATGTCTTTTCCTTGTTTCATCGCCTCTTGGCAATATCTATATGCGTAGGCTCTATTGTTATAGTAGATGGAAGCCTCTTCTAAGGTTTCACGTCTTCACCACCTTGGTGGTCTTCGATTAACAAGGGGTACTTTTCCTCGGGTTTCCCATAGTGTCCAAATGTGGACTAGGCCAATGTTGGCATCATCACGATTCTTATGCCCCTGTGCTACCATTGCTACAGAAAGCATGAAGGTAATTAAAAGCTTGTCAACTGTATACTAGACTGATGCTCTAGTGACAGTGACACTGAGTTGGCCATTACTCCAAGCCACTCAGGATGTGGGTTTGAATTGATGGTACAATTGTTGATTTCTTTGTCGCATGAGGCAATATCTCTTGCAAGTCTTGTTATCAAATGGTGTGGGTTATCCAACCGTTAAGGTTTACATAACATAGTTGGTTGATGGCTTTTAAGCCTTATTGCTGCAAGCTATGCTCTTTGCAAGCTGCTTATACATGTTTCCACTCCATGTATACCCCATAGGTTGGAGGTATTGCTAGGCTCCATGGTAAGTCGTGACATCACGCTTCCGTTCATAGGAGACCCTTTAGGCAATCTGGTGCTAATCAGTGCCTTCTTGTAGTTTAGGGTATTTCCCGTTATGCCAAATCCCTTCGGTGTTCTAACCGAATGTTCGTTCTAGTTCCCGCGTTCTTATCATGACGCTTTGTTCGACTGTTGTCAACTCAGCCACCCTTCACGGATTGCTCCTGAGTGCTGTTAGTTATGCCGTTACATCCGGCTAATGTTTATGACACGTTGTGTCCACTATACGCCTTGTGGTATTGTATTTAAGCTATCCCCTTTAGGGTTATAACGTCTCCCATTCTTGGGTAGACTGTTTAAATCTTGTGATCGCCTAGGGAACTCCATCCCGTTGTTGAGCATCGTTGTTCACATTAGGCATTTGCCTTACTATGCTGGGCTGGATAATTTCTCCAGTTACCATGCATTTGCTTGAAGTCTTTAAGACATATCCGATGTCTATACTTGCTAGTCTGTGCTCTTTGCACCTTCTGGTTCTTATTCCTTATCTTCAGATGGATTCTCTGAGTTCCTTTATACTTGATCGTCTGAAGTGTACAGCTGTTCTGGTTTGAACTTACTCCTGGTCCGTAGAGCGGAGTTAACTACTTCCCATGTTTCGTACACCACATGTATACATACGTGGGGTACCGTGTTGATACGTTACCACTTACCTAACTATATGTCAGGCCCGCAAGCTCCCTCGGAGTGCGGTCATCCCACATCCCGTAATTGGGTACACTCGTAGTGCTCGTCACACACCTAAGTGAAGTATTCCATTGTCAACTCCTCTTGTATCATTCTATGATACTCACCGTAATTATGTTGGTTTGGTTTTAAAATCCAAGGTTTAAAAGAAAGGTTGTGGTTTTGAAAGAAAAATTTTGGGTTTGAAATAATAGTCCGGTGTCAAAAGATGTTCTTCATGGCATAGCCATGTTTGAGGTCTTGACCAAGTCCAGCTTCTCGCTGACTGGTATGTCCTTAGTACAATGGTCAGGCCGTTAGACCTTTCAAAGGTTCCATTCTTCCTGTTCTTAGGATACGTGGTCCGGTAGTCGCTTCTTTGCGGTCTCGGTACATTACTATGTACTTGTGGTGTGTTAGTGTTCCTCTGCATGTTCCTGTTCTTATTGCACTTGCCGTGGCAAGTGCGTGGTACTGGTGGTTTTTGGGTAACCCTATACCGGTCACGGTGTGGGTTCCACTCGTATTTGGGTAGTCTTGTTGACTCTTCCCTTGATCTTATTGATCTATGTTTTGGATACTTGATCTTTTAAGTAGTTCCTCTGTGATCTTGACATGACTGTCATTGATCGGGGTACTTCTCCAATCCATGGAGATCCCCATTTATTTAGTTTTTTGTTTTTCCTTGTTGCTCGTTCCCACTGGTTTACCGTGGCGATTGAGCCTTAACTGGTTTAGGCACTACCCTTGTAGTCCTATCGGTTCATATCCCGTGGATATCCTTGTAGCTGTGTAAGCTATGTCGGCCAGGTATCGTAACCTTTTGGTGTTATATTTTCGGAGTTAACCACTCCTGACTATGTCCTTGGTCAGCTAGCATACCGTTGGTGGTATTACTTAGCTATTACTGTCCCGTAGACCTATGCCTCGGGTTTTGTTACAATTCCTTGTTCCGCTCCGTTGCGCTTAGTGCTTCTTTTCCTGCTGCTGTTTGGTTAGCCAGGTTCTGCGACTGCTAGGCATGTCGCCCCATGTTGTTGCATGTTGTAGTCTCCTTATTGGTTGGAGCTCTCATTCTACCGCCATTAAGTGCGGGTATTGCTGTTCAACGGGGATCCATCCCCGGGACTTCTAATTCTTGGAATCTATATATGTCGGTTCTTGTTTACTGTGTGATTGTTTCACAATTGCCAGATCGGGTTTTCCCGAGTATGAGAGGACTTTCCTTCTCTCTGGCGTACTTCCCCAAGTTATACAAAGGGGTTTGTGGAGGGCGGGTCTGGTCTTGTAGGTATCCGGTACTCACCGGGAGTTCCTAACTAGCATATCTCTAATGCTAACACTCAGCCCTTAGCCCTAAGCTTCTAATTCCTAACTCGGTATTCCTAAACTCGGTATTTCCAGTCATTAGAGCGACACTTCGCTCTGATACCACTTTTTGTAACACCCCTACCGTTAATACTGTCATTACCGTCCAATCTCCTCGTACTTCCAGATTCACGCAGCGGTACATACTTACATACGGTGGGTGATACAATGCCGTTAGTCACCCATGTGGCTAACAAAGCTACTACTACTACGTACAACATCGGTCTGATGGACCGGAATCCCGAGTACCACACATTTACATTACATACTCCATTTACCAACTAAATACTATATTGTTCCATTCAACACTTTGCTCCTTTACAATACCATTCAATACAATATACATAACCGAGTTTACTAGGTTCCTTATACAAATACAATACCTCTTTCAATTCCATTCATACTCATTAAGAGTCTACATCTACCCATTCCTCGCATCTACTTACTTACAATGCACAAGGTGTACCCCCTTGGTACACTACTACTTCAAGGCTACAAGTTCATTACTATTCTCTACAATCTACACTGTCACCGGTCTCTTACTGTGACCATGTCTGCTTCGGGTACCTGCACACTAAAAACGTTCCCCCTAGGGGGTCAGCTTTCGCTGCATATGATAACCGCATACCCCGCGTACTAGTGAGGGTTGCCGACCACTTGGTCGAATACATGCGATTGATTTCATTCAAACATACATACAGACATACATGCTCTTATACACAATACTATAATACTTTACGCAAGGAAATACACGTATACACTCCAACACATACAAAGAGATTATGCAAGTCCAACAATACTTACTTACCTTTTTCCGTATTACACATTCACGATACATGCACAATACATACTCATTACATACTCAATCCATACACCATACATGTACAATGCCCAATACTGGTTAGCTTCATTTGTCCACCCGGGTTAATCGGGTGGAGATTACTCTTTTACTCGTTACACAATACTTACGCATACATACTCATACTTTACTTACTTACTTACTACATACTCAAGTTAAGTCGTCGGGACCTCCGGGCAGGGACTAAACTATCCCACCACCGGCTTTACTTGGTTCACCAATCCAGGATGCTACCCATTTAAGGGGTTTGGGCCGTGGAAAAGTTTAAGAACCAGGAATCGGATCCAACCTCTTGTGTCTCCTCATCCTCACGCGTGGCCGAAACTATATCAGACTTCTACTCATTCCAATTTATCCAATACTAAGTTAGGAGTTAGGTAGTTAGGAATTAGTAGAAGTCATTCATTCAAGCCACATACACAAATACATTGCTCAAGTACACATCCATACGAAATACAATACAAAATACAAGTACCCTACTTATTACAAATGCACCCCATCATCATTCATGTATTTCATGAATTATACAAACTATTATTCAAGACAAATATCAAGAACAACGTAAACAAGCACAAGTAGGTGCAATATAGTCCGATTCATGCCTTTATCTTATTAGGTGATCAAATAAGCACACAAATCGGGGTAACCAGATTAGGATACAGGGCATGAAGAAATCATACCTTTTCCGAGATTTACTTTACCGGGTGCTCCCTTGTTCCTTTGGTTCCCTCTTGTTCCTTGATTCTTACCCACGAACCAATGACTACATGTCAAATGGTTCAATTAATACTAAGCATTACAATACACACATTACTACTACTCCCGTACTTACCCCGTTGTCTCGTCGTTTCGGTTTAACTTAATGTTCATATACTTACTACTCTCTTACTTAATTTTCCAACTTGTTTATACCTTCAATGACCTTTAAACATCATTAATTAAGTGCTAATTATCTTATACTAACATTACCATCCCTTACCTTTTCTTAAAAGCCACTTTATAAACTCATTCTTAATTTTCTGGGCCGGTCCAGGACCTTGTCCAGGTCTTAAGTCCCGGACCACCCTGTGGTCTGAACTCTCGGGTCGTTTTTGCACATGGTCCGGGTCCTTGTACATATGTCAAGTCCCGGACCAGAGCTAGCCTTCACTCTCGAACGAAATTTCAAGGTGGTCCGGGTCCTTGTACCCAAATCAAGTCCCGGACCCTTAGTTATGTATATTCTCGGTTGGTTTTAATGGGGTGGTCCGGGTCCTTGTATAGGACCTAAGTCCCGGACCACCCTTCATATACAACTCTCGGCCTGAATTTTTACACTGGTCCGGGACTTAGTCCTGGACTTAAGTCCCGGACCCTGCTACATTTTCTACAGATTTGCTGTTTTAAAAATCTGTTACATTCCATACTTTGCCTAATTAATTCCCCATTGTTCCTACACTTAATCCCACATATTTAAGCACCTAATTAGCCTCTTAAACATCCTCAAATCCTTTGCTAACTTCTTACTTCCTTTCATACTAATTCACACATACATTTTCTACATTTCCCTTTCAACACTTATACACATCCTTCCTAGTTTTGTTTTGCTACAGATTTTAGTTCCTACTTCCCCCATGCATATTCTCATCTCCTAATGCCATTTCCAAAGCCTACAATGCATTACCTTACCTCTTCAAGTTCAACACTCTTTTTACTAGGTCTTGCACATAAGTTCTCCTAGTTTCTCCAACACATTTCAACAACTCTTGCTACAGATTTTACCTTCTTATTTCTCATACTACAACTACCATTCCATAATTACCAAACATCTCTATTAACTCCAATACACACCTTGGTTCTCCCATTCACCAAGTCATCCATAAATGCACATATTCCTACCAAATTTTGCCATGGTTTACCTACAATTCTAACTTCTCCACATACACACTTTTCATCAAATTCATTCCTAATCTAGCCACACCCATACAAGGGTCCTACCAGAACACAAAGCTATATAAATCCATCTCCTTACATCAATACTCCATCAAACATCAATGCCAATACTCATACACAACACACTTGGCTCTAAGGCCTACAATTTACTTACTAGTTCCCAAATACTCAAAACTTCATAAACTTCAATACTAATACAATAGTTAGATTCTTTTATTTGTTTGCCCATTCCCATTACTCTAATGCAATAGAATTTAACATTAGGAAGGAGCTCTTACCTTGAGCTTATTTTTCCTTCAATTATTTTCCCATTCTCTTCTTCCTTCTTTCTTGCCCAAAATCGGTTATGTGAGGAATGGAGTTGCCAAACTCCATTCCCATCACCCAATGAACACAAAACAATTGCAATTAATATACTAACCCTTAAATTAGTGCTAGTTCATTGAAATGTTTAAAGCAAGATTTCTAGGGTTTACCTTTGGAGTGTCTTAGGAGGGTTTTTAGCCCTTGGTTCAAGAAGGTGAATCCACCACCATTGCAAGGTTGATGTTATGCTCAAAGGAGAGAGAGAAAATGGAGTGTTACAAGGAGGTAAAAATCAGTTATGAGCAAGGATGGAGAAATATGAGTTCTTTCATGGAGATTTTTACCTTAATGGAGAGAGGAGACTCCAAGCTACCCATTGGTGCTATTTTCTCTTTGAATGGGGTATACCCACGAAAATGAACTTCCTCATTTTTGGATTTTGAAAAGAGAGAAGTGTAGAGGAGGATGAGAGGAGTACAAATATGTAGTTATTTTTACCTTTGGAGTTCAAATGAAGGTGGAGCATGGATGGAAAGATGAGAAGCCATTGAAGCTTCTCCTTGGAGCTCCAAAATTGCCCATTCCAGAAGAGAGAGGAGGGAGAAATCGGATGGGTGAGGAAGGAGGGAGGTGAGAGAGTAGAGAAATGAGTGAGTGAGGAGAGAGAGAAGGGATAACGTAGTTTTTACTTTATTGCTTTTTGCTTTTGGCTCTCTTATTTAATTAGCTAGTTACATGTGTGTGTGAGGGATTTATTTGACTGTTAAAAACCGGCCCCCTACAGTTATACTAGTTGGAGCGTTTTTCGTCTTTTAAAGAAAACACTCGTTATTTTACCCGGTTTCGGTACTATTCACTAACCGGGCCCGTTTTCCGGAATTTTCTCGTTCAATTATTTTTATTGACTATTAAGCTTCCATAAATGCTTAATAATTGTTATTTAATGATTTATAATTTTTACGGGTTTGTTTGACCACTTAAAGTCACGTTTTTGCGTTTTCTCAAAACGTGCGCTAAAGCTCTATTAGCGTTTTAATACATTATTTGGATCCGTTTTCTTCAGGAGTTGTTCCCATATATTATTTAAGCCTTATCAAGGCTTTAGAATCCATATAATATGCTAACCGAGGTCTCATACCTCCTATGGTTATTTAACGCTTATTTAGCGTTTTTCGCTTTTTAAGCGTTTCTTTATTTCTTTTGGATTTATTTCTCCTTACCAATATTACTTAGGCACCATTAAGCCCTTAAATACCTATTAGGATAATTTTAATCACTATATTTAAGGTCGGGGTATTTCAATTTCAGATTCGGGATTCGAAGGAGGTTGAGTCGGTCGGCTTGAAGGAGCAGCATCGCCATAAGGTGGTTGCTGATACTGCCTTTGGCCTCCTTGAGAATTGGACTGTGTCTGAAATTTTGAGATGGTTGGAGTGTATGTGGGTTTTGGATATTGTCGGTATTTGAGTAGCGAAGATTGGGGTGCATGTTACGTTGCCAAGGTTGCCTGTACCCTAAATTGTTGCCAACATAGTTTGCTTCCTCTGCTGTTTTAATTCTTGTAATTGGGGGCATTGTTCATAGTCGTGTGGCCCACTGCATTGTGTACAAGATAAATCAGGAGAAGATAGAGATAGAGGAGCATAACCCGAAGGGGTGGTAGATGATCGGGAAGTCATTGACTTTGCTTGTTGAGGGTAGGAGTTCATGGCCATCTGCTCAACTACTTTCTGCAGGGTGCTTACCTTTGTCGCCTGCTGCGCATTGCTTTCCATGAGTTGCTCGTGGCTTTTCATCAGCTGGTCAAACTTATTGTCACTTTCTCGTACGTGGTATAAACCTAGTGTGCCTCCTCTTGATCCACCTGTGGTCCAGTCTCTGATCTCTTCATAGAGGGACTCTATCCCATTCAGAAACTGTGCCCCTGGCTTTTTCAAAATATCAGCACCTAAAGAGGATAGTACCATTGTTTTGCATTGATTGATTAAGCCTTTGTAGAACAATTGAGATAATTGTTCTTTTGTGAGACCATGGTGAGGACACGTCAGCAGCAGTCCTTTGAAACGGTCCCAAGTTTCGCAGATGTTTTCTGACCCTGGCTGCTTGAAATTGTAGATCTCAGCAATCATTTCTAACATTCGGCTTGGGGGCAGGAACTTGTCGTAGAACTTGGTGGCCATTTCATCCCAAGTACCAATGGTACTTGGTGTAAGGCTGTGGTACCATTTACTCGCATTTCCCGTTAGGCTGTGAGGGAACAGGGACAGTCTCGCGTACTGAAGTACTGCGTTGGTCGCAGGTAGACTGTTGGCATGTCTGTAGAAACTTGGTGACATGCAACAAGGCTTCGTCAGGACTAGAGCCATCGAACATGCCTAACTCCTTTACGCATCGGATCTGATGATATGGCTTCAGCTTTTGCCACTCATCGTATTCGGATTGGGTAAGGTGGGGAAGGATGATGGCGGGCTGTTGTCCTTGGTTAGATGGCCTGTTGATGTTACGAACTGTAGCTGGTGAAGATGCCATATCTGCTTCCCGGTGAGATTCTATCACCGTGGTAGTTATGTTTTGTTGGGATCGTTTCTGCCTTAAAGTGCGCAGAAAAGTTCTCTCGATCTCAGGAATGTAGCTAACCGTATGATTGTCAATACTGTCCGGAAGACTGTGTGATCTGGTAATAGGCATTCACCACTCAAAACAGCAAAAGAAAACTTGTGATGTGAAAAAATAAATAGAAATGGAAAGAAATAGGGAGGGGGAAATTAAACAGCTAAAAAGAAACAATTCAATAAAATAAAATAAAGACTACTTTTTTTAACAAGAGTAAATAGACCGAAAATAAATAAACAACACGGAATAAAAATAAATGCTGTTTAAGTAAATAATAAAATTAAAATAAAGAAAAAGGGCAGAATTAAATTTCTGGAATTTAAATGACAAGGGAATTTAAATAACAAGAGAATTTAAATGACAGTAATTTAAATGACTAGAAAATAAAGAACTGAATTTAAATGACAATTAAATAAAGAACTGGAATTTAATTGACTGAAATTTAAATGACATAAAATTAAATGACATAAAATTAAATGACAGAATTTAAATGACAGAAAATAGATTACTGGAATTTAAAGGACATGGTAATTTAAATAACTGGAAAATAAGTGACGAAAACTTTAAATGACTGGAAAAATAAATGACTGTAATTAATACGATATTTAAATTGCTGGAATAATTAAATGACAGAAATTAGTAGAAATAAAATAAACAACAAACAAAATAGTATAACTAAAATATTATAATATAGCAAGTGAATTATGCGGGCTTAGGGACTAGAATAAATCAAGTCCCTGGCAACGGCACCATTTTGCAAACAATATAATGTGAGTGGTTGGAACTGGTGTATTTAAAACAATTGAGAAAGAAATTAATAACTCAAAATATCTATCGGGCTGCAAACAAATCCCGGTCGCAGTATTATAGTAAGACAGAAGCGGCCGGCTATCGAACCGTGAGACTTATAGTGAAATAATATAGTACCTAAGCTTTGTCACAAAAGGGGGGGAATTAATTGACTTGTTTTTATAAAGTAAAATAGCAGATAAAATTAACTGAGTGGAAGATAAATTAAACGGGGCTCCGGGTTCAGGTTTATATAATCTGATTAATTATGCTATCTCTACCGGTTTTATTATAATAGTTTGACAAAATTCCTGTTATTATCCTAAGGACTAAATCATAGACTTAAAGGACTCGTTTACCAGAACATGCTCGGTCTAATATAGATTCGAGGAAAACACATGTAAACGGATTAAGTGCGAGGAATTATATTTTTGCATCTGAAAATACTAACTTATTTAATCAAAATAAGTTTTTCACAGATTTATCGATTAATTAACTTGTCTATTTATCACTGATCCGATCAAAATAGACTTTGTAAAGCATTTCAATAAATTCATGAAATTTATTAAAAAGGCGAGAGATAAGCTTTAATCGTAACAAACTGTATTTAATTAAACCGGTAAAAATATAGATTACATAATTAAACAAACTATAATTTAACCTTCACCCGGAGTAAATCCTCTTAGCCCAACATAATTAAAAAGAAGACAGAATAAGAAGTAAAAGAAATAATCTGGAAAAGATAATTAATTCAGCTCCACTATTTTGACTGCTAATATTTTGGACAGAGGTTGGACAGAATAACGGTATGGAAATGGAATGTTTTTATGGGATGAGGTGCTGTGTAGATTTTATGTGGACATTATGTAGATGGGATGTATGATTTTTGGAGAGGTAATGGTAATTTTTTGGAGGAAAAATGGCATAAGTTTGGGGGTGGAATGAGATATCTATTAATGGAGGGTTATAGGTATATTTATAGTGATAATGGGGTAAAAAAGTAGGGTAAGTCGGTGGAAGAGGCGTGTGAAGAGATAAAATTGATTTATCTCTTTACACTATGTCGATTCTGCTCTGTTAGCTGATTTTACCGACGTGTCCGAACCAGTATTCGGATCTGCTGGTTCGGACATGTCGACGCTGTGCGGAGCTCGCTTCCACGTGTTGCGTCCGGACGGTGGTCCGGACGAGAATTATTTCCCTCTAAAATCTTCGTTTGAGCTCCGATTTAATCCCCGTTTGTTGCGTTGGAATCCTCATGAGTAAATCTACTTAATTACATGGATTTTTCCTATATTGAACATATAAAATGCATTAGTTCATGTCAAAACATAAATCTTAGGAAAAAACGCATAATAAGTGGGAAACATGTGTTTCAGATATTGCAATTCATAAGGTATTTAAACCCTAAAAGTCTATATGTTTTGCACTTATCATATAGGATCACCAATCCTAAGAATTTGAAAGACGAAACCATGGAAAGGCCTAACGCCCGACCATCATATTAAGAACATACCAGTCAGCGAGAAGCTGGACTTGGTCAAGACCTCAAACATGGCGACGCCATGAAGATTTTCTTTCAAAACCCAAGATTTTATTCCAAACATAAAACTCTTCTTTTTTAACCTAAACATTTCTTTTTAAACCTCAGTTTTTAAAACCAAACCAGAGAATCACGGTAAGTCATCATAGAATGATGCAAGAGGAATTGACAATAGAATACTTCACCTAGGCGTGTGACGAGCACTACGAGTGTACCCAAATACGGGATGTGGGACGACCGCACTCCGAAAGAGCGTGCGGCCTGATAGACCATTTGTGAGTTTGTCGGGTAAGAGGTAACGTACCAATAAGGTACCCCACGTATGTATACGAGTGGTGTACGGAACACGGAAAGTAGTTGACTCCGCTCTACGGATCATAAGGTGAACTCAAACCGAAACAGTTGGATACCTCGAACAATCGAAGGAACTCAGATGAGCTTACAAGTTAAAGGAGTCAAGAACTCACTCTAGGAGAATGATTAAGAGTTAGGAAGTGCGAGAAGCACAAGCAATTGAGTAAAGAGATTGGATATGACACAAGGATCTTGAAACAAGCATGTTAGCTGGAATGAATGCCCAGTCTAAACACAGTAAGGCAATGCCTAACATGAACACACCAATGTTCAAGGAACAAGGTGAAATACCCAGAGTGATCACATAAGGTACCGGAGAATGCCATTCAACACTGAAGAGGATATTAAACCGGTCAAAAACATAAGAGGAGTACCCATGGTCTACCCTAAGAATGGGAGACGTGATAACCCTTAACGGGACAATTCGAAATCCAGAACCGCAAGGCAGGATAGTAAATTGAACATACTCAAAAGTTAGCCAAAGGTAACGGCATAACTTGTAACACCCCCAAACACCTGGCCTAGGAGTTAGGGGTATTACACCCGCGTATTATTACATAATAACGCAAGACTCTAATAAATGAACTTAAACAGATAATCAAACAAGGCCCAAAATGAATACTTGAATAAAGTATAATCAAAATGATGTCGTAACATCCCAAAAGTCATTACAAAACCCACAAACGAATATCAAAAGCGGAAGCTATCTGAAGAGGCCCAAAGGCTCAAAGTCAAATACAAAGTCTCAAAAGAACTGAAATAACAAGCAAGCTAACTCCAGAAGCTGAGCAAGTGACCCTCGCTGATCAATCTGCAATGTTAGATAGAGTAGGGGAATGAGCAACCAACTATGCCCAGTAGATGACCAACTTCATCAACCAGCATGCTCAAAACATTTTAAGAATGTTAACAAATCAGAAGGAGTCGCAAGGAGTCCATAAACATGTCAGAAAACAGAAGCAGAAGTCCATACCATAAAGGACTAAACAAAATCAGAAGCAGACAGAATCAGAAAACAGAGCGGGACACTAGTTGATCACGGCACACAGACAGAACGAGCAACCAGCTCGTGAACAGAACGAGGAAACCTCACTCGTAAACAGAACAGATGAAACACCTGTGAACAGAACGGGAACATCACCCGTGAACAGAAGGATCCTACATAGCGCGCTACGAGACAGCGAGACCAGCCATCCAAAGGTTCAGACACAGAGATAACTAGGTCCCAAAACAGAAGCTTGAAACAATTAAGCATATGTGCACCAAAGGCACCAGAAAGCACATAGATAGCTTGGAAATCAGAAGGGAATCCAACCCCGCAAACGGAAGTCAAACGGAGCTCAAATGAGCAAATTATGGTCAAAACAGTAGCTCGTCCGAACTTGTGTTCGGACGTCAATGTTCGGACACAGGTCGAACCTTAAAACAGAAGCAGAGACAGAGGGGTCCGAACATCAAAGCTCGGACGGATGTTCGGACGTAGGGTCCGAACATGTGTCCGAACAACGAAGTTTGGACACAGGTCGAAGCAAAAACAGAAGAAGGGGATGAGAGTGTCCGAACTTCTGTCCGGACTTACAAGTTCGGACACCACTCGAGGCTTGTAAGTCGGACTCGTCCTCGCACCCCGTCCGAACTTCAAAGCTCGGACAAAAGTTCGGACACGGTAAAAAGTTCAGAAATTCAAAGCGCAGAAGGGCATGTCCGAACTTCCAAGGTCGGACGGAAGTTCGGACGCACCGAAAAACTCAGAGAACAGAGGCGATTTTCACCCAAACAGAAGCACCAAAACAATGTCAAAACATTACAAGTTTGCAGAAAACAACCTTGGGGGTTTGTAGTTAACAAAACAACGCAAACAGACTGATTCGCAAACACAACGCAAGACAATTCACACACTGAAACTAGAATTTGAACGCCCCAAGGCTGAACACACAAGTCGAATCCATAAGCCACCACCTACCTCAAATAACAGCAGAGACGAAATCCCACAGTCTGAAGCAGCAGAACCCAGCCAACGCAGATACCCAAACGTAGACCGGAAACGCAATTCCCAAACTCTGAAGCAACGCAATCAAGAACAGACCGAAGAACACCGAAATCAGAACTGACTCTCAAATCAAACTGTCAACGGAAGAATCCACAACCCATACCTACAGTCGTCCACGATACTCAGAGCAATCCAACAGCAGAAGAACCGGCAAGGGGACGGAGCACAATCGGATTCCTAATCAGGTTGCAGAGGAGGGATTCAGACAAGAAGAAACATTCCAATTCTAGAATTGAAGGAGAAAGAACAATGTGGATTACCTTACTCAAACCGGATTTCGCAACGGCGCACAATCCACAGCAGAATTTGAGGAAGAACCACAATTGGCAAGACTTGAAAGGTTGAACAGAGCGTAACAGTTGAGGGAGAGAGAGAGCAGAGATGAGAGGAACGGTTTAAGGGTTTCAAACTGAGCGAGGAGAGGAGCGTGACTGAGATCGTGTGAACATATTAGAAGGTAGGGAAAATAATTAAGAGGAAAAGGAAATAAAGTAATTAAGGAATTAACCTCACCAGGAATAGAATAAGGAAGGGAAAAAGACTTCTTCGGCCTCGTCTTTAATCAGAAGGACGCCCATGTCCTAAATCCAAAATACATTAGTTTAAGGCCACTTGTGACGAAATAAAATGCAGCGAAAACTATGGGTTATAACATCACCTCCCCCTTAAAAGAATTCGTCCTCGAAATTAAACGTACCTACTGCTCGAAAAGGGCGGGAAACTTAGAACGCACTTCACTTTCGACCTCCCAGGTCGCCTCCTTCTCTGACTGACCCGACCACTGCACCTTCACCAAGGGCATGGTCTTACTCTGAGCTTGTGAACATCCCGGGCTAAAACCCTCAAAGGAACTGCCTCGAACGTGAAGTCCTCCCTCAACTGAAGCGGACTGAAGTCAATCACATGCGACGGGTCCGGAATATACTTCCTCAGCATAGACACATGGAACACACTGTGAACACGAGCCAACGACGGTGGCAAAGCTAAACGGTAGGCAACCGGTCCGATCCTTTCCAGGATCTCAAAAGGACCCACAAAGCGAGGGCTAAGCTTGCCTCTCTTCCCAAACCGAATGACTCCTCGAACTGGAGACACCTTCAGATACACATGGTCGCCCACCTCAAACTCTAGAGGTCGTCTCCTCTGATCGGCGTAACTCTTCTGACGACTCTGAGCCACAAGCAAACGCTCTCTGATAGACTGAATCTTAGCTACAGCATCTTCAACCAAAATCCGGCCCAACAACTGCTCTCTCCTTCAGATCATCCCAACAGATGGGTGATCTGCACCTCCTGCCATACAAAGCCTCAAACGGGCCATCCCGATACTAGTCTGGAAGCTGTTATTATACGCAAACTCTATCAGTGCCACGTGCTGATCCCAGCTGCCTCCAAAGTCAAGCACGCATGCTCGGAGCATGTCCTCAAGAACCTGATTCGTCCTCTCCGTCTGACCATCTGACTGAGGATGATACGCTGAACTGAACGACAATTTCGTCCCCATAGCCTGATGCAAACTCTACCAAAATCTGGATACGAAGCGCGGATCTCTGTCAGACACAACAGAAGGAGGGACTCCATGCAAACGCACAATCTCATCCACGTACAATTGAGCCAAGCAATGCAAACTGAAAGTCTTCTGACTGGCAAGAAGTGAGCGCTCTTCGTGAGTCTGTCCACGATCACCCAAACCGCATCAAAACCTCTCGGAGTCTTAGGCAGTCCCATAACAAAGTCCATACCGACGCTCTCCCACTTCCACTCCGGAACGGGAAGAGGCTGAAGCAAACCAGCTGGTCTCTGATGCTCGGCTTTGACCTGCTGACAGGTCCGACATCTGGATACAAAGTCAGAAATGTCCCTCTTCATGTTACCTCACACCCACGAATGTCTCCAAAGGTCCTGGTACATCTTCACCCTCCTGGGTGTACCGAGTACGGAGCTCCATGAGCCTCCTGCATGATCTCACGTCTCAAAGCGTCGTCTGCCGGCACACAAACACGGTCTCTGAACCTCAAGCAGCCATCCTCTGAAACTCTGAACTCAGACTCCTGACCGGAAGAGACACTCTCTCTGATCTTACACAAACCGACATCGAGCTCCTGACCGGCCTTGATCCGGTCGATCAAGGTAGGCTGAATCTGCAACGCTGCTAACATCCAGATCTCTCTGGACGGACAACCCAGATACCCATACGCTGTAACTCGAGAGCAGACCTCTGCACCCCAGACAAAGCCCAAACGGCTCCAGACGGACCCCTCCTACTGAGCGCATCAGCAACCACATTCACCCTACCCGGATGGTAGAGGATCTCCAAATCATAATCATGTAGCAACTCTAGCCACCTCCTCTGCCTCAAGTTCAACTCCTTCTGAGTGAACAGATACTTGAGGCTCTTGTGGTATGTATACACCTTGCACCGCCGCTCTATACAGGTAGTGCCTCCAAATCTTCAAGCAAAGACCACAGCAGCTAACTCCAGGTCATGGGTAGGGTAGTTC
The DNA here is from genome assembly GCA_023374045.1 of Limonium bicolor. NCBI lineage: Eukaryota > Viridiplantae > Streptophyta > Magnoliopsida > Caryophyllales > Plumbaginaceae > Limonium > Limonium bicolor. Next base: position 90,418,457 of record CM041781.1, read on the forward strand.
TTCTCATATGGCTAAGCTGACGGAGCCATAAGCAACCACCTTCCCATGCTGCATCAGAACACACCCAAAGTCCCTTATGGGACGCATCACAGAACACCTCTAGACCCTCGGTCCCCTCTAGAAGAGTCAGAATCGGCGCAGACGTCAACCTCCTCTGCAGCTCCTGAAAACACAGCTCACATGCCTCACTCCACTCGAACTTCACATCCTTTTGCAGTAGACGAGTCAAAGGATCACTAGCTTGGAGAAGCCCTCCACAAACTTACGATAATTGCCCGCTAATCCAAGGAAGCTACCATCTCTCTCCACATTAGTAGGCCTGGCCCACTCAGTAATAGCTCTAATCTTCTCCGGATCCACGGAGATACCATCCTTGGAAACAACATGTCCCAGAACACCACCTGATCCAACCAGAACTCGCACTTCTTTCAGCTTCGCATACAACTCCTTCTCCTCCCTCAGAGTCTGGAGAACAGTCCTCAAATGCTCCTCGCGCTCCTCAGCACTCTTGGAATACACCAAGATATCATCTATAACACCACGACGAACTGGTCTAGAAAGGGCTTGAACACCCGGTTCATCATGTCCATAATACTGAAGGCGCATTCGTCAGACCGCCGAATGGCATCACTAGGAACTCTCATGTCCATAACGACTCCTGAAGGCGGACTTAGGCACGTCGTAGGCCTTAATCCTCAGCTGATTGATAACCAGACCTTGTCAGATCGATCTTCGAAAACACCTTAGCTCCTGCTAGCTGGTCGAACAAATCATCTATGCGCGGGAGAGGATACCTATTCTTAATGGTAACCTTGTTGAGCTCCCTGTAGTCAATGCACAAGCGCATGCTACCGTCCTTCTTCTTACAAATAACACTGGCGCTCCCCAAGGCACACACTAGGGCGAATGAAGCCCTTATCCAACAACTCCTGCAACTGAACCATCAATTCCTTGAGCTCAGCAGGCGCCATGCGGTATGGGGCCTTAGAAATGGGCTGAGTCTCAGGTGCGAGCTCGATCGAGAACTCCACCTCTCTGATAGGGGAAGCCCAGGTACGTCATCCTGGAACACATCTGGGAAGTCTCTGACCACTGGAATCTCCTCCAACTTCGCATCCTTGCAAACCTCAGGGATGTAACACAGATATCCTGGAATCCCTTCCTCAGAAAGCGAAATGCCTGCATAGCTGATATGACTGGCGGCGAGCACGGGAGTCCATTCCCTGCTACACTAGGCGGGGCTGACCCGGCTCCTCAAAAGTGACTCTCGAAGCAGCACAATCAATGTGGGCATGGTGCACAGCAAGCCAATCCATGCCCAGAATCACATCAAAATTTGTCATCTCCATCGGAATGAGGTCAGCACACAGAATCCTATCCTTGACTAACACAGGACTAGCTTTACAGACAGAATTCAAAAGCAAGAGAAGTCCCTAACCAATGGACTATGCACACACAACTCAACACCCAGAGGCACAACAGGCAAACCGAGCTCACCCCCAACTCAGGCAGAAATAAAAGAGTGGGTGGCTCCAGAGTCAAACAAGCAAAAACAGAACGAGATGACAGTTGGAGAATACCTGTGACAACTCTGTTAGTCGATCGGTCTCTCTCTCCAGCCATCGAGTACACTCTGGCCTGGCCCTGGGGCTTCTTTTGCTCATCCCGGTCTCGATCTCTAGACCTAGATGCAGATCCTCCAGCTCCACCTCCAGAGCTACCCCTGCTCCTCTCAACCCGGGCAGTCAGCTATCCTATGCTCCAAGGACCCACTTGAAGCAGCCCTGGGCTTCCTGTAGCAGTCCTAGCCTCAGTGAAACTTGCCACAGACCTGGCACTTGTTCGGGGCAGGCGCTGACGAAGACGAACCACCTCTATCTCTCGAACGGTCCCCAGAGCGGTCTCCAGCTCCAGTCTCAGTAGACTGCTTCTTCTGAGAAGCAGAATGTATAGATCGCTTCCGATCTGCTCCTCGGCCTCTCTTCGCTTTCCCACGGTCCTTCCCGCCAGACTGGCGGCCCCTCAAATCAGCCTCTACCAACAGGGCGACATCAGCAACGTCCCTGAAGTCTTCTGACGCAGCGGCGTCACAGTAGAGCGAATATCTGGTCTCAGGCCACTCTCGAATTCCTGGCCTTCCTATGCTCGTCTGGCTCAGGTGCGAACTTCGACAGGCTGATGAACTTCCTGACGTACTCCTCTACACTCATGTCCCGACCCTGGCGTAGTCGGTTATACTCCAGAATGCGCTGGTCCTTATACACGTCGGGGGTAGAACTGTTTGTTGAACTCCCCAGTGACTGCTCCCATGTCCAAGCTGTGGGAACTTCCCCATCACAGATCTCCACCACTCCTTAGCCTCGTCCTTGAAAAGAAAGGTGGCGAAATCCACCTTCTGCTCCTCCTCAGAGCCTATGACTCGTAGCAAGTCCTCGACCTCAGTCAACCAATGACTGGCCTCCTGGGGGTCTCCTGCCCCATCGAACGATGGCGGCTTCAGCTTCATGAATTCCTGAAGCGCCTTCATGTTCTGGCCTGCAGCATCAGCCCCAGCTGGGCCTGCTCCGCCAACTGGTCCTCCTCCAACTGGTCCACCCCTGCAGCCATGGTCTGCATGAGCTGCGTCATAAACTGCTGAACAGCATCAGCAACATTTCCTGGAGCCCTTCTTGGCGCATTCTGAAAGTCCAACAGCAAGCAGTTAGACTCAGACACTAGCACTGACGTTCTGACTGACTGGCTAACCAAAATCCCAGCAGATTAGAACCCAGAGCTCTGATACCACTAAATGTAACACCCCAAACATGGCCTAGGAGTTAGGGGTATTACACGCCGCGTATTATTACATAATAACGCAAGGCTCTAATAAATGAACTTAAACAGATAATCAAACAAGGCCCAAAACGAATACTTGAATAAAGTATAATCAAAATGATGTCGAACATCCCAAAAGTCATTACAAAACCCACCAAACGAATATCAAAAGCGGAAGCTATCTGAAGAGGCCCAAAGGCTCAAAGTCAAATACAAAGTCTCAAAAGAACCGAAATAACAAGCAAGCTAAACTCAGAAGCTGAGCAAGTGACCCTCGCTGATCAATCTGCAATGTTAGATAGAGTAGGGGAATGAGCAACCAACTATGCCCAGTAGATGACCAAGTTCATCAACCAGCATGCTCAAAACATTTAAGAATGTTAACAAATCAGAAGGAGTCGCAAGGAGTCCATAAACATGTCAGAAAACAGAAGCAGAAGTCCATACCATAAGGACTAAACAAAAATCAGAGAGCAGACAGAATCAGAAAACAGAGCGGGACACTAGTTGATCACGGCATACAGACAGAACGAGCAACCAGCTCGTGAACAGAACGAGGAAACCTCACTCGTAAACAGAACAGATGAAACACCTGTGAACAGAACCGGGAACATCACCGTGAACAGAAGGATCCTACATAGCGCGCTACGAGACAGCGAGACCAGCCATCCAAAGGTTCAGACACAGAGATAACTAGGTCCCAACAGAAGCTTGAAACAATTAAGCATATGTGCACCAAAGGCACCAGAAAGCACATAGATAGCTTGGAAATCAGAAAGGGAATCCAACCCCGCAAACGGAAGTCAAACGGAGCTCAAACGAGCAAATTATGGTCAAAACAGTAGCTCGTCCGAACTTGTGTTCGGACGTCAATGTTCGGACACAGGTCGAACCTTAAACAGAAGCAGAGACAGAGGGGTCCGAACATCAAAGCTCGACGGATGTTCGGACGTTCTTCGAAATCAAACACGCGTAGGGTCCGAACATGTGTCCGAACAATGAATTTCGGACACAGGTCGAAGCAAAAACAGAAGAAGGGGATGAGAGTGTCCGAACTTCTGTCCGGACTTACAAGTTCGGACACCACTCGAGGCTTGTAAGTCGGACTCGTCCTCGCACCCCGTCCGAACTTCAAAGCTCGGACGGAAGTTCGGACACGGTAAAAAGTTCAGAAATTCAAAGCGCAGAAGGGCATGTCCGAACTTCCAAGGTGACGGAAGTTCGGACGCGCCGAAAAACTCAGAGAACAGAGGCGATTTTCACCCAAACAGAAGCACCAAAACAATGTCAAAACATTACAAGTTTGCAGAAAACAACCTTGGGGTTTGTAGTTAACAAAACAACGCAAACGGACTGATTCGCAAACACAAACGCAGAGACAATTCACACACTAAAACTAGAATTTGAAACGCCCCAAGGCTGAACACACAAGTCGAATCCATAAGCCACCTACCTCAAATAACAGCAGAGACGAAATCCCACAGTCTGAAGCAGCAGAACCCAGCCAACGCAGATACGCAAAAGCAGACCGGAAACGCAATTCCCAAACTCTGAAGCAACGCAATCAAGAACAGACCGAAAAACATCAAAATCAGATCTGACTCTCAAATCAGAAACTGTCAACGCACAAGAATCCACAACCCATACCTGCAGTCGTCCACGATACTCAGAGCAATCCAACAGCAGAAGAACGGCAAAGGGGACGGAGCACAATCGGATTCCTAATCAGGTTGCAGAGGAGGGATTCAGACAAGAAGAAACATTCCAATTCCAGAATTGAAGGAGAAAGAACAATGTGGATTACCTTACTCAGAACCGGATTTCGCAACGGCGCACAATCCACAGCGGAATTCGAGGAAGAACCACAATTGGCAAGACTTGAAAGGTTGAACAAAGCGTAACAGTTGAGGGAGAGAGAGAGCAGAGATGAGAGGAACGTTTAAGGGTTTCAAACTGAGCGAGGAGAGGAGCGTGACTGAGAGATCGTGTGAACATAATTAGAAGGTAGAGAAAATAATTAAGAGAAAAGGAAATAAAGTAATTAAGGAATTAACCTCACCGAATAGAATAAGGAAGGGAAAAAGACTTCTTCGGCCTCGTCTTTAATCAGAAGGACGCCCATGTCCTAAATCCAAAATACATTAGTGTAAGGCCACTTGTGACGAAATAAAATGCAGCGAAAACTATGGGTTATAACATAACTTCATAACGCCCAGGAGCAATCCTTGAAGGGTGTCGAACTAACTAATGTCGTGACGAGAACACACAAGAATTAGAATGAACACTCGGTTAGAACACTGAAGGGATCCCACTTACCAGGGGATACCCTAAATTAATAAATGGTACCAAACAACACCAAGATACTTAAGGGCATCCAATAGACGGAAGCGTGATGTGATGATCCTATCATGGAGCCCAGTAACACCTCCAAACCATTTGATAGTATACGGAGAAGCAAATCTTGTGAACAGCCTAAGATGAGCATAGCTCTAGGCAACGTGGCTAGTATGCCATGAACCTTCTACAATATGTAGACCCAGTGTTGCAAAACCCACAGAGAACCATATGAGAGTTGCCAAGAACGACACCAGTGAGATGTTTAATAAATAATCTGCGAGATACCCCTCGTTATGCGCGAGACCGCGAGAGCGATGAACATAGATTCCAAGAAGAGGATGCCATCAGAATATCTGAAAATACATCCCTTTCAGAACTACTATGGTAGTGAAGCTTGAGCACATAAACGTCGCCAAGCAATAGCTTGAACAAGATGAAACTGAAGGAAGCTTTGATGACAATTGGCAAAACCGAATGAGTAATCGGTTCAGAAGAAACACTATTTGTGTACGATATGAATTGTAAAGTAAATAACGCTCAAGGAGCACAGAAACACAAGTATAGTATATTCAATAAACAGCCAAATGAATGGCGAACCATTATATAAATGGTGGAAACACATGAGAGAATGCCATTGAACCCAGGTCGTAAGCAAATACGAACATGGTGCGCAGTAGCGACCAATATACCTCAGTAATCACACAATGCAATGGAGTTGTTAAATACGAGATGGCAGACAGACCAGGCAACAAGCCGGGAATCTGCACCAAATGATGAAGCACCTCACAAAGGAAGTAATGTTCATTACTATTGCGATCACACAAGAGATTACTGCCAAGGGTTTACGCCTCTACACTCTGTAGGACTGAGTGTTTTGGTATTGCACTTGCGCAGTTAATGATCTAGTGAGAGAGCTAGGAATATGGGAAAATGTCTATCGTGGTAGATTCTTCCTTTCACCAACGAACATGGCACAAGCTAGTTAAGCAGAAGCTTTGAAATAAACCGTGCAGCCTAAGGCTAAAGAAGCACGAGGTGAATCCCATTAGAATAAACCGGAAGGAAACCTATGAATATTTAGAGGACTGATGCATAGAAATGTAAGGTCGTACAAGTAAAGAACACTTGTAAAGAATTAGATGAGTGGGCATAATTCAGAAACCACTGACAACAGAGGAAGCACTACATGCTAAGTAGTGGCTCAACCTCAACCGACAACGGGTCGGAGGAATCAAGTGAATGATCACTATAATACACAACAGTATGTAGATAGATTTCCAAAGAGCTGGATAGGAAATCCGAAGCTCATTGAATTTGTGTATGGTAAAAGAATACCACGCTTGATTGATAAACCTTATTCCCAACATAAAAGAATAAAAGGGTGATGTAAAGCACATCGAGCATAATGAGAAGGGCGAATAAACCCAAGTTATCAGGGTCGCGCAAGAAGCTAGTGGACCCAGAGTTCTAAGGTTTAATATACCTAGTGAATGAATGGCTGATTATCAAAGCCTTGAAGCCTCTAAGGCTAGAACCGAACCTGGTTAAGAGTTAAACAAACTCCAATGAGAATTATTGGTGCAGGGACTAACAACAATATGGTTATGACCCTTTGACCAAAGAACATTGTATAATAGACCGCATGGAAGTTAAAACACTCCATGACGGCTGAATGCCTTCGACCTATGTCCAATGTTGACACATGGTAGATTACGTGGGCGTAATCCTTTTTTAAGGGGGGGGTAGGAATAGAAAAACCGCAAAGTGTACGTTTACGTAATAAGTGCGTAAACTACAATGCGCATAGCGCAAAGGAATTTGTTTTGGATGATTGGTACTTATGTACATAAACATTTGTATCCACTCATTGTGTAAATTTGATTATTTGTGAGATTTGAAGTGGAAAGGAGTAGAGAAACTCTAGGGGAATGAGAACCCTGATTGGTAATAGTATGAGAAATGAGTATGTTTGGGAGACTTTGAGAGTATAAATCGGTATGAAACCGATGTTGAACCTAGTGGAAAGTGAGTCCCCTAGGTAACTTGATTTGATTGATTCGATTTGGGAATGAATGGAGGATAGAAAATTGATTTTACTTGTGAATGATTGGAGGATAGAAAACTAAATGGAGTTACAACATGTATTGAATTTTTTTAAGTAAGTATTCAGAGATAAGTGGAGTAACAATTAATGAGATGATTAGTAATGAGTAAATGAATTTTAGAAATTGAAATGTATTGATGGGTGATTATGACTAGAAAGATAAAAAGATAGAAAATGAAAAATGTGTTGACTATTTGATTGTGTGAATTGAGGTGGAAGGTGGTGGAACTTGATTTACTAGCGATCAAGGGAAACCGAACACAAATTGGGGTGGATGGATAGTTCAACATCATTGCTGATCACATTGGGGTTGAATGACTCTTGAAGCTCCCTATAAGTGGTCACAGTATTAACACTAGTAATAGGTGTAATTAACATAAGTTGGAATTTGAAGTTGTATTGAGTTTTCAAAATGAATTTCCAAACTAATTTTGTACAAATGATTTTCTTCAAATCGAGAATGAGGATCGGTTTTGAAACCACTCCCACGGGCGCTAGTTGGACCTTCTCAAGGCTAGACACCGGTATCGGTCGAACCAAGGAAGTAAGGCTAGTTGTGAGCCGGTGGAAGTGATGATTAGTTTTGATACCATTACAACGGATGAGCAACGGTACTAAGTGAACCGGTAGGACGTTTGTAGTGTGTGTTTTGTATTTTTCCAAGGGCCGCCGGATATGAGTAGTCCGGTCAGGGAAGAGTACCCAATTTGAAGCCTAAGGATCTCTAGATGTGCAAATGAATTTGATCAGAACCAAAGGACCGTAGGGCCAGAGAGCGTAAGTGCCCGAAGTCATGACGGCCGTGAACCAGAAAGCGTAAGTGTTCAAACGTGACCGGTACTTGAGGGATCACTCAATATGGGAGAGGACTGTTGTGCCTTCTTTATCTGCGGATGGACCCCATGGAGAGTTTGAAAATGGATATTTTGATTTGCTATGCATGTGTGACATGTTGTTTAGATGTGTGGTATACATCGAGTCATACTTTTGGAGTTTGACAGGTTATAGAGAGATTATAACCTTAGCATTGAGTACTTAGGTGACTAACGATATTAGATTCACCAACTTTGAGGGCAAAGTTCTTTAAGTGTAACACCCTACCGGTAATCACACAATTAACTCCTAACCCGTCTCCATTATCAATACACAAGTAGTGGAAATTCTAATACAACCGTGGGGTGAAACAATGCCGTTAGTCACCCACGTGACTAACAAGCCACTTTCAAACAAACAACACAATACAATATCGGTCTGATGGTCTTTACCGAGTACACTCTACAAAATGATACATTCCATTTCCTTATCAATTTCAAACCAAATACAACCTTCGATCCCATAACATACAGATACAATTTCCATTCAATGCTATACCGAGTATCTACAATTCCCAAGACTATTGATGACCTTTCGGTCTTACAATTCCATAATACAACAATACAATTATTTAACAAACCAACTACCCATGCTTAACCACAACCCCGTCCTACTCTCGAACGGCGATTGGCTCCAATGTTCCTGTATAATAAAAACAGCGCCCCAAGGGGCTCAGCAAAATTGCTGCATATGACTTCCGCATACCCCGTGTACTAGCGAGGGTACGCCGACTATTTGGTCGAGAGCATGCGATTCATTTTATTTCAAACAGCATGCAAGGCATCAATACATTATATATGTATTCTAACACAATCAAGGTTCTATGAAGAACACAAACACTAACACACACATCAGGAGGTTAGTTTAATTTGTTATATACTTAGGCTTTGAGGGTTTCTACCTCACTATGCCTTACTCAATTTCTCGTTGTCTTACCACTCTCTTGGGTACTCTTACTCACAATCTCAACAAGTTCTACAATACTCAATTCAGTTCTCCACTCCAACTCAAATTCTCAAGTCTCTCAAGTCACAACTCAATTCTCAAAACTCACATACTTAAATCAATACTCAATACTTAATACTCAAAGGTATATGTTAAGTCATTACTCATGACCTCCGAGCAGGGTCATACTCAAAACCACCACGGGCTTACAAATAAGAAGGAGCTATGCATTTAGCTCCTCATGTTCACCAATGTCCAGTTCTCTACCGGACTACTCAAATTCCCAAAACTCCTCTCTCGGAGTTATTTCACAATCTCAAGGATTAGCCTAGAGTATCTCTCTCTAAGAAATCCTCAATCTAGTATCAGTTAGGAAATTCCTAATCTTAGTATTCTAAGATTTAAGGTTTTACCCAACTTATCGAATACTCTCATGTTCGGGACATTGTTCATTTTATTCGGTTCCTCTCATTGGGGTTCGACTATCTTTCTAAGGGGTTTGATGATCCCTTAACATACTTTATTTCTCTCAAGGTTCAAGTTTGAACACTCATTGGTCCTCTAAATAGAGGTTACTTAATATTTCCACCATTATTAGTTTTGTGGATTGATAAGTGAGAAATACATAGACATTTAAGGGTTTAATTTACCTTGTACTTACTTACTTTCAGGATAATATTACTCACTTATCGTATGTTTTTCCACTAGTTATGTTTTATTGATTATCTCACAAATTTATTGGTTAAACATGAGGAAAACCAAGCTAGGAGCAAAGTACACGAAGAGACGAACGCGTAGGCGAAAACGGGGATCAAATCGGAGCTAAAACAAACATTTTAGAGGCAAAAGACCCTTGGTCCGGACCAGTGTCCGGATCACCTGGTCCGGACGAAGACACGCCAGCACACCGAGAAGAAAATCGACATGTCCGGACCAGTCTGGTCCGGACGGTGGTCCGGACATGTCGATCTTGCCAGCGTACAGGGCGCAACAGCAGCAGTGTGAAGAGATAAAATCATTATCTCTTCACACGTTAACACCACCGCCTTACCTCCCCCTTTTACCTATATTTTCTATAAATACACCTACAACCCTCCATTAATCCATATCTCATTCCACCTCAAACTTATGCCATTTTCCTCCATAAAAACTCCATTTTCTCTCCAAAAATCATACATCTCATCTACATAATCTCCACATAAATCCTCACTTCATCTCATCCCATAAAAACATTCCATTTTCCATACCGTTGTTCTGTCCAACCTCCATCCAAATATTATCAGTTAAATCTATTCAGTTTTAATGTCTGTCGTACTTACGCTGTTTGTTTTTATAATTATGTGTGAGTAATAACTTTAGCCTCCCGGGTTGGAAAGCAAGCTTATTTTATACAATCGTGTTACGTATATTTTCTACTATAATCTGTTCAAGCAATATTTTGATTCTCGTTCTTAATGCGCTTTAATATTCAGGCCAATTATTAAAGTGATATTTGTAGTTCTCTTGTTAAAATGCGGTGCTGAGACCAGGTTCTAGACAGAAGAAGTCAAAACGGGTTGATGACTAGAAGCGAGGTTCGCCTATAGGTTAATCTGTCTCCAACAGGAATTGTTAATAGCGATTAATTTATAATACTTGGGCAAGGATTGCAGCTTGTTATTTAAATTAATCAGGGTTTATTGTACAAGGACCGGTCAACGAACTAATTAAAATTCTGAGTTTATTGTTAAAATGGTAGAAGTTTATAGTAATAATTGGATAAAATAGGTGAGCAGAACAACCCAGGGTGCTTCTTAAAAACAAAAGAGTTTTATAAACCGCTATTATTATTCTGTTCTAATTAATTGTTCTTTTACTGTTTTTATTTACATTAAGTGTTAAACCACAACCTTCCTAAAAATGATGAGTTTCTATTCAACAGTCTAATTAGAATTCTCAGTTAATTTACACTATCAGTTAAACCACAGCAAGGTCCCCAAGAGTTCGACACCCCACAATTCCACTATTCCGCAAAACGATTAGGTACACTACTTAAGTGGTAGAAGTAGTCACATATTTCTCCAACAAGTTTTTGGCGCCGTTGCCGGGGACCTCCGGCACGGTTAACTGACAGTTTTTAAATTTTATTGAGTTTTCTGTTTAGCTTTTGCTGCTCTTTAATTTTTATTTATATTATCTTGTTGTTTGTTTAATTTCTGACATCTAATTTCGGACATCTAACTTTGGACATCTAACTTCGGACATCTAATTTCTGACATTAATTTCAGCTCTTTATTTTATTGTCATTTACTTTTCAGTCATTTAATTTCCATTGTCCTTTAAATTTCAGTAAATTAACTTCTAACTTTTAAATTTCTGTAATCTAACATTTAAATTTCTGTACTCTAACATTTAAATTCAGTAATCTAACTTTTAAATTCTATCATCTCACTACTAACTTTTAATTTTTGTCATTTAAATTTCTGTCATTAATTTCAGTAAACTACTTCTAAATTTCAGTACACTAATTCCTAACATTTTAATTTCTGTCATTTAAATTTCAGCAATCTAACTACTAACATTTAAATTTCTGTAAAACAAATTTCTAACATTTAATTTTCAGTCAGTTAAATTCCAGCAATTTAAATTCAGTTTTTATTTTATTTTAGTTTTAGTGAAACTGCATTTAATTTTCATTCCTTCTTGTTCATTTTTGTTTCGCTTTATTTACTCTCACAAAAAAAAATATAGTTCTTTGTTCTGTTAATTGCTTCTTTCTAATTTTGTTATTTAATTTTCTTTAGTTTATCTTAACCTTTTAATTATTTCTTTTGTTTCCTTTAGCTGTTTCCATTTGTCCAACTGCATTTTATTCTATATATGTGTCGAACTCGATCTGCAGGTAGTCCTCAAAACGATCTTGAACCTGAGATTGAGAGATTTCTCCACCAAAGAAGGAGACAAAAACAAACTGAGATGACAAATCGACAAACTCTCTGTGAGTACCAGCAACCTTCAGTTGAACGGAGGCCTTCTGCTATTGCCCTTCAAGTCTCACAGGCTGAACTGGATGCCTGGCAATTCAAAACAAGTTTTATCACCACACTCTACCACCAGGGCCAATACAGCGGGCTAGATTCAGATGATGCTCCACACCATATATCTGCATTTCTTGATTTTTGTAACACTTTTAACAAAACAGGAATCTAAACGAGCGCATCCGTCTGCAATGTTTCCCTATTCCTTGAAAGATGGCGCTTCCAGGTGGCTGAGAAGTTTACAGCCCAGCAGTATCCACAGCTGGGCCGAATTAGCAAACAAATTTTTGGCAAAATACTATCCCCCGTCCAAAACAGAGAGAGAAAATTGTTGAGATCACTAACTTCTACCAAGAACCAGGCGAGTCTCTTTATGATTCGTGGGATGGGATAGATTCAAAGAACTACAGATATTATGCCCACATCACGGTATGAGTAGCCAGGAACTTGTGTTATCATTCTTTAGAGGTTTAAATGATTCTAACAAATTGTTGCTAAGTTCCTCGTCTGGAGGAAATTTTATGAAAATGACCGGAGAAGAAGCAGTTGAACTACTGGACCAGATGACCGCCAGTACCAGACAATGGTGTAAAAACAAGGGAAGAGGTGAAGTAAAGAAGGAAACCGGTATCTACAGTATTCCCCCGCAGGATCATGTATCTGCTCAACTAGCTGCACTCACAAAAGTTGTGGAGAAACTAACTCTTAGTCAACCACAACAAAAAGTTGTGTGAAAACAGTGGCCACTTCCCCATATCTGACTCCCTGTTGTGAAAATTGTGGAGGAGCTCATGAAACCCTAGAATGCGATGGTTCAGGTTGCAACAGGACCCTTGAGGATGTAAGTTTGATTAAAAACAGACCACCAAATCCTTATCCGAACTCCTACAACCAAAACAATTGGAGGAGTAATCACAACCATGTAGGAATTATGATCCACAGTCAAGCAACCAAGGTTTCAACCAAAACCGTTAACCTCAATACAACCGACAACAGGAGCAGCCAACCAACTCACAGGGAGATATGGGCGAACTGAAAGGCATGATGAATCAGCTTCTTAAACAAGGTCAGGTGACAAATTCAAAATTTGCTGAGATAGAAGCCAAAGTTGCTGATCAGGCTACCATAACCTCAAATTTAGAGAGACAGATAGGTCAGATTTCCCAACAGCTGGCTCAAAGACCAACAGGGTCACTCCCTAGCTAAACTGATCCAAATCCGAGGGAGCATGCAAAAGCAATAACCCTGAGAAGCGGAAAAGAGCTGGTATCCGATGTCCTGAAGCTGAGAGAAATCTGATGAACAAAAATCTGACAAAGAAGACGTAACCATTCCCAAGGAGAAGGAGTCTCCTGCATCCCTTACTATTAAACTGTCACAGGTTTCATATGATATTCCAATCCCATTTCCTGATAGATTAAAGAAAAAGAATTTGGATGACCAATTTGGAAAATTTCTTAACATTTTTAAGAAATTAACTATTAATATTCCTTTTTCTGATGCCTTAACTCAAATGCCTATTTATGCAAAATTTATGAAAGATATCTTGTCTAACAGGCGATCTTTACAGGAAAATGACACGGTAAAATTGACCGAAAGAGTCTCTGCAGTACTCTTAAAGAAGCTACCACCGAAGTTGGGAGATCCAGGTCTCCCTATCATTCCTTGCGCAATTGAAGACATAAATTGTGGTAACGGGTTATGCGATTTAGGAGCAAGTATTAACTTAATGCCTTTATCTATCTTTAAGAAATTAGGTATAGGTCAATGCTCTCCTACTCCTGTGCAGCTACAACTAGCTGATCGTTCCATCATCCACCCTAAAGGAAAAGTTGAAGATTTAGTGGTTTCTGTTGGCAAATTTTTTTCCCTGCTGATTTCATTGTTATTGACATTGAGGAAGATAAAGATGTTCCACTAATCCTAGGTAGACCTTTATGAGAACTGCAAGAACTTTAATTGATGTTGAAGGAGGTAAAATAATTTTAAGACTTCATGACGAGCAGGTAGTTTTTGACATGACCCGGAACATGAAGCGTCCTTCTGATACACAAATCTGTTTTTCTATTGACACTATTGACTCTTTAGTACAAGAGACGTTCCTCAGCAAAGATGAAGAAACGATCTTAGAAAGATGTCTTATGGCATCTTGTGAAGCTGGTGACGAAAAATCCTGATATTGCTCTCATGGCTGAAGAGTTAAACAAGCATAAGCCATATTTCCGTTCCTACCAACAAAGATTCGAGCCAGTAGAAAGAAATGCAGACAGACCACCAAAGCCATCCATCGAAAAAGCACCTATAGTCGAAATGAAACCTCTTCTCCCTCATTTAAAATACGCTTTTCTAAAAACAGCCATATGATTTACCAGTTATTATCTCATCTAAATTATCAGATGTGCAGGAAAGCAACTTTTAGGGGTACTACGCAAACATACGACCGCTATCGGTTGGTCGATAGCGGATATCAAAGGAATAAGCCCATCTCTGTGCTCTCATCGAATATATATGGAAGATGATTTCAGGGCATTAGCACAACCACAGAGGCGTCTCAATCCCGTTCTAAAAGAGGTGGTCAAGAAAGAGGTAATAAAACTACTTGACGCTGACATTATTTATCCAATTTCAGATAGCAAGTGGGTAAGTCCAGTGCAGGTAGTTCCAAAAAATGGCGGAATAACTGTAGTTCTGTAACACCCCAACAGTTAACCTCGTCATTACCTCTTAAACTGTTACTAATTACTCCTACTCACGCAGCGGAACTCTAATTACAACGAGGGGTGAAAACAACGCCGTTAGCCACCCATGTGGCTAACCAGGCCTTTCTTACACACGTAACGGTCTGATGAACTGGAACAACCGAGTACCTCATACAAATACAATACTCAAATCATATCTCTACTATACCGAGTCTACAATATACGGATGCCGATAACATACTCGGACTTACACCTCATTCAAAATGCATAAGTAATTACAATCTAACTACCCATGCTCACAGCAGTCCCCGTCCTACTCTCGCGAACGGTGGTCAGCTTCAAGTACCTGCACACTAAAAACGTTCCCCCTAGGGGGTCAGCTTACGCTGCGCATGAAATTCGCATATACCGCGTGCTAACCACGGTACGCCGACTACTTTGGGTCGGATATACATGGAGTTCATTTTAATCAAACAACATGCATCATGGCAATACAATATATATGTATATCACACAAGGAATCTACATCCAATCACGGAACACGATTCCTAACTAACGTAACAATGTTGTTAGTGGTAACTGGTTACTCTTAGGCATTGAGGGTTACTCCTCACTATGCCTTGTATACTTATTCAATACCTCACCCGCTCTCTCGGGTTACTTATTCATATTCACACCCATTCTCTTGGGCTACTCATTCTTATACTTACCCATTCTCTCGGGTTACTCATACATATACTCACCCCTTTCTCTCGGGTTATTTATACTCATATCTCACCCACACTCTTGGGTTATTCATACTCAAGCTCTTGTAGATTCTCGAGACACTACAGGTCCCCTACGTCACGCTTGTTACTCTTATTGCATACTTAAGCCAAAACTCATGGCTCTCTAGCATAGTCTTACTTCCCCGGTTTCGACCCTACTCTGGGTCTAGCATGGTGGGAAGGTTCAACTAGCTCACGGAATCTCTCTTAGTTCCTATCTCTTTACTTAGGTCCAACTACTCTCGGACTACTCTCGTTCCCATACACTCCTCTCTCGGAGTTATAATAATATCATGTATATTAGTCTAGAAGCATCATTCTCGAT
The DNA here is from genome assembly GCA_023374045.1 of Limonium bicolor. Taxonomy (NCBI): domain Eukaryota; kingdom Viridiplantae; phylum Streptophyta; class Magnoliopsida; order Caryophyllales; family Plumbaginaceae; genus Limonium; species Limonium bicolor. The sequence goes on from CM041781.1 coordinate 90,434,338, forward strand.
GTTTCTAATGACTTTGGGAACTTTTAAATTCGGGTAATCTTAAGTTTAAGGGTTACCCTCACAATCATATGCTTGTACATTCGGATATTTCTATACCGGGTAAAATTCCTCATATAAGAGGTCGACCGTATCTCAAGGGAGTCACATAGTCCCTTAGGTCTCTTTTACCTTTCTTATATGTTTACATTATTGGACTAACTTCGATCCTCTCGATGGGGGTTCGTTTATCCCTCCACTCATATTTATTCCGTGGATTGTTTCAATAAGGTTTACTAACCGTTATCGAGTATTTACTCAACCCGTACATCTCCTCACGTTCTAGGGAGTTCATATGTTTGCGTTATCGTTATACTTTAATCGATAGCTTGTGTGAGTTTGCATATTTCCATTGCTTATGAGACTACCCGTACTACGGGTTATTAGTCAATCAATACTCACTATGAGTCGGTCTAGGCACTCTGTTAGACCACACCGGCATACAAGTATGTTAGCTCATACAACATACATCAAGGCACACGTAATCAAACAAGGGATTATTTCATGCTTTAATCTTGATTAAGCCGGCACACAACACACAAATCAGAGTAACTCGGTTAGCATACGGGGCATGAGAAAATCATACCTTTCACCGGGGTTTTTACTTTTACCGTGTCATCTCACCAAGCTCGGGTCACGCACGGTTCTCTGATAATGTTTCAAACATTATTGTTAATACTAAGATCATACGGAACATAATTAAATGTTATTCCGTAGTTACCCCGTTATCCCGTTATCTTGGTTTCACTCTTGTTCATTTGAGTTCTCACTTCTCAAACACTTCTAACACTATCTTACACTTCTTAAGGCCTTTACATGTTACCAAACACGGCCTTAACATCTTATAACATCATTAACATTCAAACCCCCATCATTTACAACCTTTAAAATACTCTCTGTAGGTTTCTGGGGGTGGTCCGGGACTTGGTCCTCATCCTAAGTCCGGACCAATTCATTAACTAACTCTCGGGTGAAAAACAACACCTGGTCCGGGACCTTGTCCTGGAGTATAGTCCCGGACCAAAGCAGGGGGTGTGCTCTCGGCATAAAAACAGGGGGTGGTCCGGGTCCTTGTCCATGGACTAGGTCCCGGACCCTGCTACAACCTGAAACAGACATTATTTTTCACCCCCATTCAACCCTTAATCCACACTCAATCTTTCCCTAATCTTTCCACAAGATTTCTACATGTTTAATCACCATTAATCATGCTCTAAACCCTTCAAATCATGGGTTAAACCCTTACTCAAATTCTCGCCCAAAATCACAATTTTGCATTCTCCTTTTGCACTAATGCACACTTGTGCATTTTTCTAACCTCTCTTGATACTTACATTATTGTTCTCTCTTCATTTAACCATTCCAAAACTTCCAAGATAATGCACACCTCATACCAAGTTCCATGACTCACTCTAAAACCTTAAATTCTCATTCCTTCTTCCTAAAGCTCCTTAGGCATTCACACTAGTTCTTGCTACAGATTTTAGCATCAATCTCCTCTCTTTAAACAAGTATTCCCGATGGTGATTTTCTAAGCCAAAACAACCACCATCAACTCCTAGTTTCTCTAGGTCATTACTCACTCACAACCATACTCAATCCACTTAAATTTCTACACAAATTTCGCCATAACTTGGCTACATCTCTTAACATTACCCAAGGCTCATTTCCTCACAACATTCATCCTAAAACTAGCCAAACCACAAGGGTTCTATCAGCACACATACAAACCCATCAATACTCATTAATTCCTCCAAAGGTAACACAATACATACATCATTAAATGCAAAGCTCCTTGGGCTTAAATCAAGATTAATTCACAAGTGCATCAAGCATTACTACAACTCTTCCTCATCTCGACAAATCACATGTCATTATATGTTAGGGTTCATTAATTAATTTAACCCTTCCCAAAATACCAAAAGCATTAAGTTAGGCTCCAAGGTAAATTTATTTACCTTAACTTCACAAGCCTTTACTCTTTTCACTCCTCTTCTTTCTCTCTCTTTTCTCTTGCTTGAGAATCGGCCAGAGGCCAAGAAATTGCCCATCTCCCATTCAATACACAAGGCAAGAAATGAGTTTAAGTAAAAACACCTAACCTCATTAATTAAAATGCTTAAAGCTCTAAAATGGGTGATTACCTTGAAACCCTAGGATGAGGTTTTGATCAAGAATCAAAGGGGAAACTCCCAACCACCATTTGAAGACTTGGAGAATAGCTCAAACAAGGAAAAACCAAGGCATTACAACTTGCCAAAATCGGCCAACACAAGAGGGTGAACAAAAGATGCATTTCTTTGGATATTTTTACCTTGGGTGAAAGAGGAAGCTTCAAGCTCCAAGGTTATGTGCTTTTCCTCAAATGGGCAACACCCATGAAAATGAAACTCACCATTTTCGAGTTTTGAAAAAGAGAGGATGATAGAGGGTGATGAGAGGATCACAAAATATGTGATTATTTGAGTTTGGAGCTTAAATCAAGCTTGGGCAAGAAGGAGAAGTGGTAGAAAGCCATGGAGTGGAGCTCCATTATCGTTCCAGAACAGAGGGAAGGAGGGAGTACGATCGGAAAGGAAGGAGGAAGGCGGGGAAGAAAAGAAAAAGTGAGGGAGGAGAGAGACTAATGTGAGTACTTATCCCTTTTTACTTTTACTCTTCTTTTTCTTTTCTTTCCTTTTCTTTTCTTTCTTTATTTGTGTGTGAGAGGCTACTTAGCCAATTAAAATCGGCCCCCACCTGTAGGTGTGAGCTGGAGCGTTTTCGTTTTCTTACAGAAAACGCTTGTTATTTTACCCGGTTTGGCACTATTCACTAACCGGGCCCGTTTTCGGATTTTTCTCGTTCTTTATTTTTAATGGCTATTAAGCTTCCATTAATACTTAATTATAGTTATTTAATCAACTATAATTTTTACGGGTCCGTTTGACCACTAAAGTCGCGTTTTCGGGTTTTCTCGAAAAACGTGCTTTTAAACTCCGTTAGCGTTTTAATCCATTATTTGGATCCGTTTTCTTCGGGAATCATTCCCGTATACTAATTAGGCCTAACTAAGCCTTAGGAAATCCATCTCGGACCCTCTCGAGATCATATATCTCTTATACTCATTTAACGCGCATTTTAGCGTTTTTCGCTTTTCAAGCGTTTTCTTTTCTTTGGTTTTATTTCCTTTACCAATACTCTTTAGGCACCATTAGGCCTTTTTATAATTTTATTAGAGTATTTAATCACCATTTTTAGATCCGGGGTATTAAAAGTTCCTAACGAGAAAGGTGAGTTGATTCCTCAACGCACTACTACCGGATGGAGAGTTTGTATAGACTACATAAAATTGAATACTGCTACACGTAAGGATCATTTTCCCTTGCCCTTTATTGACCAAATGCTGGAAAGGTTAGCAGGCCAAGATACTACTGTTTTCTAGATGGCTATTCAGGATACTTTCAGATCCCAATTGCTCTAGAAGATCAGGATAAAACTACTTTTACATGTCCTTATGGAACATATGCTTATAAAAGAATGCCGTTCGGATTGTGTAATGCACCAGCTACTTTTCAACGGTACATGATGGCTTTTTCTCTGACTACATTGAAAAATGTATAGAAGTCTTTATGGATGACATCTCTATCTTTGGTTCGACATTTGACACTTGCCTGGAGAATCTTGATCTTATTTTGGCCAGGTGTGAAGACACAAATCTAGTCCTGAACTGGGAGAAATGTCACTTCATGGTTCGAGAAGGGATCGTGCTAGGACATAACGTGTCTTCAAAAGGTATTGAGGTGGATCGCGCTAAGATTGAGGTATAGAAAAACTCCCACCTCCTACTACTGTAAGAGGTATTCGAAGTTTTCTTAGACATGCTGGTTTTTACAGAAGATTCATTTAAAACTTTTCCAAGATTTCTAAGCCTCTCGTACTCTATTGACTAAAGATGCTAAATTTCATTTTTCTGATGAATGTTTAGCAGCTTTAATTTGTTAAAAGAAAAACTTATCTCTGCTCCTATTGTGGTATCACCCGACTGGTCCCAACCTTTTGAAATCATGTGTGACGCCAGTGATTATGCGGTGGGTGCTGTTTTGTGCCAAAAAATGGATAAAATTCTGAGAGTCATTTATTATGCAAGTCGTACTCTAAATGATGCTCAGAAAAATTATGCCACCACCGAAAAAGAATTGCTGGCAGCCGTCTTTGCTTTGGATAAATTTCGTCCTTATTTATTGGGTAGTAAGGTTATTATTCATACTGATCATTCTGCCCTCAAATATTTATTTGCCAAAGCAGATGCAAAACCCAGGTTGATAAGATGGATACTTCTCTTACAAGAATTCGACATAGTGATAAGAGATAAGAGAGGTATCCAGAATGTCGTGGCTGACCACTTGTCAAGGATGGAGGGACCATAAGACGAAAGACCCATTAATGAGTTTTTTCCGGACGAGGCAGTATTCACAATCCAAACGGCAGGAGACCCTTGGTTTGCTGATATTGCCAATTATCTGGCTAAAAAGATCATCCAGCTGATATGACATATCAGCAGCGAAAAGGTTCTTTTCGATTGTCAAACATTATTTATGGGATGATCCATTTCTTTTCAAAATCTGTGCAGATGGTATTATAAGGAGATGTGTGCCACAGACGGAAATCAGAAATATCCTTCTCCATGCCATTCTAGAGAAACCGGCGGACATCACGGTGCAACCCGTACAGCTGCTAAGGTACTTGAATCCGGTTTCTATTGGAACACCCTTCACAAAGATTGTCATGCTTTGTGTCTACTTGTGATTGGTGTCAAAGGCAAGGTAACATTTCTCGCCATAATGAACTACCCTTGAACAATATGCTGGAGGTTGAATTATTTGATGTTTGGGGGATTGATTTTATGGGACCCTTCCCAAATTCTTGTGGAAATTTATACATCTTAGTAGCAGTTGATTATGTCTCTAAATGGGCGGAAGCCCTTGCTTGCTCTACTAATGATGGTAAAGTGTGTGATGAAGTTTATAAAGAAGAATAATATTCACTCGATTCGGCGTTCCTAGAGCAATAATTAGTGATGGTGGATCTCACTTCTGCAATCGCCAGTTTGATGCTCTCCTGAAGAAATATGGAGTCCGACATAAGGTTGCTCTACCATACCATCCTCAAACGAATGGTCAGGCAGAGATAACAAATAGAGAGCTAAAATGGATTCTGCAGAAGAACGGTGAGCTCTTCTCGAAAGGATTGTCTCTGAAATTGGACGATGCACTATGGGCATACCGCACCACCTTCAAAACACCTATTGGCGTGTCTCCCTACAAACTAGTTTTTGGGAAGGCATGCCACTTGCCTGTGGAATTAGAGCACAAATCTTATTGGGCTCTGAAGGTGTTAAACTTTGATCTACAACAAGCGCGGTGAAAAGAGGAAGTTCCAGTTGACTGAGCTAGAGGAACTTCGGAATGACTCATATGAAATGCAGTGATTTATAAGGAGAAAACCAAGGTTGGCACGATAAGATGATTGCCAAGCGAGAATTCAAAACAGGAGATCAGGTCCTTCTTTATAACTCCAGACTAAGTTTTTCCCAGGTAAGTTAAAATCCTTCTGGTCTGGACCATTTACAATCATATCCACCTCTCCTTATGGAGCTGTGGAATTGGACAATAAGAAAGGAGGATCGTTTAAAGTAAATGGAGCTCGAATAAAACTATTTATGGGAACACATTAGACAACGAAGAGGCTTCTGCGCTTCTTCTCAAAGATCCAGTCACAACTTAAAGTACTCAGGTACGGTCTAGCCAAAGACCATAAAGATGGGCAGCTTAGTAGGAGGCACCCTACTATCTATCTTTTTAATCTATATTGTGCTTATATTTTGTATCTTATTTTATGATAAAAAAAAGAGTGAAATAAAAAGAAAGGAGAGAGAACGAGGAGAATTAACTTGAGTTCTTCTGGCTGTTTAGAATATTTATTCCAGGAACATCTTGCACATTCGACAGCTGAACTCAAGTGTGGGGGAGCTACACTACATATTCTGCATAAATCCGGGGAGTACACTATCTTTACCTTGCTCTTTAATTTTCAATATTTCCTATTACCATGCTTTGTGATCATTACCCAGGTTGTTGCATGCCCTGTTCTTTAAATATTTTCTATGCAATGAGGGAATTGCCTTATTAGTTCAAGTGTGGGGGAGAGATAATAATCAAAAGCTTGCTCTTAAGTTTGCCTCTTTCTGACACTGTGTTTAAATTTGTTAAAGTGATTAATAATCAAAGAAGGAGCCATAGAGGATAATGCCAGTAATAGTATTAATGGTTTAAAGGGTACATAAAAAAATTTACCACTCTGCTCCTTACTCAATGCTAAAAAATTCTGAGGAAATTATCATTTGAATTTTGTTTTGACTTTGAGCCTGGATTTGATTTGGAAAGAAATGGTGGAAAAAGAAACAAGGCAAGGTACTCCTCTGATCCAAACAGGCATATTCTGATCCTAAACAGGCCTCGTCCACTCAGTTATTAAGTTCTTAGGGGTGCTTCATCACCCAGCTACCTAAGGTACTCGGTATCTGGGATAGTAGACCCAAAAACCGCTACAAGGGTGGAGAGAAAAGTCTGAGGTAAAAGAAAAATGAACTTCAAAATTGAAGTATATGTGCATTCTGTACCAAAATGATAGAAACTTCTTCATGGATCATGAGTATGTGGCATTGAAAGGTATAATGGAATAGGATTTACTTCATGCCCCTTGTCGTTCAAAGGAAACGTGAAAGAAAATGGTGGATTGGCTCAGGGTGAAAAGTAGAATTCTCATGGTACAGCTTCTCTTTCTTTTGTAGGATTTCAGAGTTATTCTCAGAAATAGAGAAATATATCTAAATAAATTTAATGTTATTAGTACCCTTTAAAAATCTGAAAAGATTGGCAATTACCTCTTTTGTGCTCTCCTTACTTGATTATTATCTGTTTAACTTGTTTAAACATTATGTTAGAAAGATTTGCTTGAGGAAAAGCAAAAGATAAGTGTGGGGGAGTTTGATAAGTGAGAAATACATAGACATTAAGGGTTTAATTTACCTTGTACTTACTTACTTTCAGGATAATATTACTCACTTATCGTATGTTTTTCCACTAGTTATGTTTTATTGATTATCTCACAAATTTATTGGTTAAACATGAGGAAACCAAGCTAGGAGAAAGTACACGAAGAGACGAACGCGTATGCGAAAACGGGGATCAAATCGGAGCTAAAACGAACATTTTAGAGGCAAAAGACCCTTGGTCCGGATCAGTGTCCGGATCACCTGGTCCGGACGAAGACAGCCAGCACACCCGAGAAGAAAATCGACATGTCCGGACCAGTCTGGTTCGGACGGTGGTCCGGACATGTCAATCTTGCCAGCGTACAGGGCGCAACAGCAGCAGTGTGAAGAGATAAATCATTATCTCTTCACACGTTAAACACCACCGCTTACCTCCCCTTTTACCTATATTCTCTATAAATACACTACCAACCCTCCATTAATCCATATTCTTCCACCTCCAAAATTATGCCATTTTTCCTCCATAAAAACTCCATTTTCTCTCCAAAAATCATACATCTATACATAATCTCCACATAAATCCTCACTTCATCTCATCCCATAAAAAAACATTCCATTTTCCATACCGTTGTTCTGTCCAACCTCCGTCCAAATATTATCAGTTAAAGCTATTCAGTTTTAATGTCTGTCGTACTACACTGTTGTTTTTTATAATTATGTGTGAGTAATAACTTTAGCCTCCCGGGTTGGAAAGCAAGCTTATTATACAATCGAGTTACGTATATTTTCTACTATAATCTGTTCAAGCAATATTTGATTCTCGTTCTTAATGCGTTTAATATTCAGGCCAATATTAAAGTGATATTTGTAGTTCTCTTGTGTAAAATGCGGTGCTGAGACAAGGTTCTAGACAGAAGAAGTCAAAACGGGTTGATGACTAGAAGCGAGGTTCGCCTATAGGTTAATCTGTCTCCAACAGGAATTGTTAATAAAGCGATTAATTTGTAATAACTTGGGCAAGGATTGCAGCTGTTATTTAAGTTAATCAGGGTTTATTGTACAAGGACCGGTCAAGAACTAATTAAAATTCCTGAGTTTATTGTTAAAATGGTAGAAGTTTATAGTAATATAATTGGATAAAATAGGTGAGCAGAACAACCAGGGTGCTTCTTAAAAACAAAAGAGTTTATAAACCGCTATTATTATTCTGTTCTAATTAATTGTTCTTTTACTGTTTTTATTTACATTAAGTGTTAAACCCACAACCTTCCTAAAAAATGATGAGTTTCTATTCAACAGTCTAATTAGAATTCTCAGTTAATTTACACTATCAGTTAAACCACAGCAAGGTCCCAAGAGTTCGACACCCCACAATTCCACTATTCCGCAAAACGATTAGGTACACTGCCTAAGTGGTAGAAGTAGTCACATATTTCTCCAACATGGATTAAGTCAATTCGGTTCTCTACCGTACCGAGAGTTTACTAATTCCCGTACAATTCTTCACATTCTAGTGAGTTCGTAGTTTGTGTTATCGTTTCTTGGTTCGATAGTTTTAATGGGTTTCCCCGCTTTCGTACATTCACAACATGACTCTTTTTTCGAGTCTCTAATCAAACAAGACTCAAACTATGAGTCGATCTACATTACACAATCGGCATTCAAGCAATTCATTCACAATTCACCCATTTCATGAATTATACAAACTTCAGTTTAATCACCAATCCAACCACTAGCAATAAAATAAAAGCACGAGAGAGTACACACAATCCTATTCGTTGCATTTATCTTGTTAGTGATCACACAATCAAACAAGCACCAAATCGGGGTAACCAAGTTAGGATACCGAGCATAAGGAAATCATACCTTCACCGGGGTTAACTTTACCAGGTGTTCTCACGTTCCTCGGTTCACACTTGTTCCTCGTGTCTCACTATTGAACCACTATTTACATGTCAAATGGTTCTATTAATATTAAGGCGTTACGGTACATATATAATTGCTACTCCGGTACTTACCCCGTTATCCCGTTATTTCGGTTTAACTTAGTGTGCTTAAACTCACAACTTCCTCAATCCAATTCCCAAACTTGTTTACACTTTTAGGACCTTTAACGGTCACCAAAAAACTCCTAAACAACTCCTAAAAACCAATACCAATCCAATGCCCTCATCTTTTAAAACTTTTAAAACAATCACGGTTGCATTCTGGGGGTGGTCCGGGACTTGGTCCGGACCAAGTCCCGTACCAAAGCATTGCCTATACTCTCGGCCTGTTTTTCTACCCTGGTCCGGGACTTGGTTCTGGACTTAAGTCTTGGACCAATTCCTGCATTCACTTTCGGCATGTTTTTTGATGCGGTCCGGGACTTGGTACATATCCTTGGTCCCGGACCCTGCTAAAAACTACTACTTAGTGGATTTTTCAACCCAAATCAACACTTAATCCACCCCTAATCATTCCATAAAATTTCCACATGTTTCCAACATGTTTAAACACCTTAAAACACTCCTTAAACCACCCTAAATCGTTGGTCCAATTCTTGCTTAAGTTCTATTTCCATTCTTGCATTTTTACACTTTGCACACTTGTGCATTTCAACACTTCTCTTTGCACTTTGCACTAACTCCATTTTACCACTCTCATTCATTCCTAGATAATTGCACCATCTATACCCAAGTCCAACCTCCATTTCCAAGATTATACACACTAACTCTTTTTCTCATTTTTCCAATGCATTACAACACCCATTTGCTACAGATTTTACCCTTCTCTTCCTAGTTCTCCAAATACCCTTCCAAGGTTATTAATCAACCCAACTCCATCCTATAAACACCTAGTTAATCCTAGGTCATTCTTTACTCAACATACACTTAAAACACCTTCGGTTTCTACCGAAATTTTGCCATAACTCCGTTGCTTTTCTAGCATTGTCCAAAACTTATCTCATCACCAAATTTAATCCTAAACTAGCACACCCATACAAGGGTCCTACCAGCACCAATGAATTCACCAACCTCATCCAAATTTCATAAAGCACAATATACCACAATACATAATCCATACACTACATGGCTCCTAGGCCTTCAATCCAAACATCAGTTCCACAGTCACTCTCTTCTAGTTACCAACACACTTTAAATTCAAATTGGGTTCATTCATTCCTTTACCCATTCCTAAAATTCAAATGCATTAAATTAGTAGTTAAGGTAGATTTCCCTACCTTGAACATTCAAATCCTCTTTTAAATTTTCCTCTCCTCTTCTTCTCTTGATGCAAAAAATTGGTCAAGGCAATGTGGTTGCCCAACTCCAACCCAACATTCATATCAAAGAATGAGTTTAAGCAAAACACTTAATCTCATTAACTAAGAATGCTTAAGACTCTAATTAAGAGATTACCTTGTGAAACCCTAGAGTTGGTTTCTTGCCATAAATCAGAGGAGGGCTCTAATCCATCATTGGAGGCTTGGAAAGATGCTCAAAAAAATAAAAGGAAACAAGGCATAAGAGGCAAAATCGGCCACACTTAAGAGATGGAGAAAATATGGGTTTTTCTTGGAGATTTTTACCTTAAGAGAAAGATGAGACTCCAAGCTACCCATTGATGCCATTTTCTCTTCAAATGGGGAAAACCCATGGAGATGAACTTCCTCCTTTTGGAATTTTCAAAAGAGAGAAGTGTAGAGCTTGAGGAGGAGAAGAGGAATATGTATTTTATTTTGTATTTTGACCTTGTATGTGGCTAGAGCATGAAGGAGAAGATGGAGTGGCCATGGAGGTTTTCAAAATCGTGAAAACCAGTAGAGAGGGATGAGGGAGCCGGCTGGAGGAAGGAGAAAAGGAAGAAAGAGAGGAAGAGAGAGAAATAGGGAGGAGAGAGAAGAAAAGTTACTTTTGTAACTTTTCTCCTTTTGTTTTTTCCCTCTTCTTTATTTTATTAGCTAGCTAGTAATGTGAGAGGGATGTTTTACTTAATAAAAACCAGCCTCCTATAATAATACCAGTTGGGAGTGTTTTCGTCTTTTTACAGAAAACGCTCGTTATTTTACCCGGTTTAGCACTATTCACTAACCAGGCCCGTTTTCCGGAATTTTCTCATTTCTTTAATTTTAATGGTTATTATACTCCCATTAATTCATTTATAGTTATTTAATGAACTATAATTTTACGGGTTCATTTGACCACTTAAAGTCACGTTTTCGGGTTTTCTCGAAAAACATGCGTTAAAGCTTTATTAGCGTTTTAACTCATTATTTGGATCCGTTTTCTTCGGGAATTGTTCCCATATATTATTTTGGCATTATTAATTCTTTAAATTCCATCCAATACCCTTTTCAAGGTTATATTCCTCCTAGGGTCACTTAACGCTCAATTTAGCATTTTTCGCTTTTAAGCGTTTTCTCTTTTCTTTTGGATTTATTTTTTTACTAAAGTTCCTTAGGCACTAATAGGCCCTCAATATCATATTAGAGTAATTTAATCACCCTAATTAAGTTCAGGGTATTTCAACCTACCCCCTTAAAGAACTTTGTCCACAAAGTTAATGAGTCTAAGATTGTTAGTCACCAAGGTACTCAATGCTAAGGTTATACTCTCTCTATAACCTTTCAAGCTCCAATGACTGACTGAATACATACCACACATTCACACAACATGTCAAGCATGCATAGCAACCAAAAATATCATTGTCCAATCTCTGAATGGGGGTCCATCCGCAGACAATTAGGCACTAAGTCCTCCCCATATCGAGTGATCCTCAGGTACCGGTCACGTTTGAACACTTACGCTCTCTGGTTCACGGCCGTCATGACATTGAGCACTTACTTCTGGTCTCTACAGTCCTTGGTTCATGATCAAATTCATTTGCACCTCTAGAGAATCCTCAGGCTCCAATTAAAGTGGGTACTCTTCCCTGACCGGACTCCTCATATCCAGCGGCCCTTGGAAAAATACAAAACACACGCCCACCGTTCAACCGGTCATCAAGACTTAAGGCCGCAGCCACGACGGGTGACAGTGGTTTCAAAACTAATCATCACTTCCACTAACTCACAACTAGCTTCACCTCCATGGTTTCAACCCAATACCAGTGCCTAGCCATGAAAGATCCACTAGCGCCCGTGGGAGTGGTTTCAAAACCAATCCTCATTCACAAGTTTGAAGAAAATCATTTATACCAAATCAGTTTGGAAATTCATTTTGAAAACTTCATACAACTCCAAATTCCAATTTATGTTAGTTACACCTATTACTAGCGTTATTACTCGTGGCCACTTATAAGGAGCTTCAAGAGTCATTCAACCCCAATGTGATCATCATTGGTGTTGAACTATCCATCCACCCCACTTTGGTGTTCGGTTTCCCTTGATTGCTAGCAAACCAAGTTCCACCTCCCACCCTAATTCACACAATCAAATAGTCAATCATTATTTCATTTTCTATCTTCTTAATCTTTCTAGTCATAATCACCCATCTATTCTTACCAATTTATAAAATTCTTTACTTATTTACTAATCATCTTATCAATTGCTACTCAATTTATCCAAAATACTTACCTAAGAAATCCAAAGTTAGTTCTCCAGTTAATCTTCTATCATCAAATCATTCACAAATCAAGTCAATTTCTATCCTCAAATTATTCACAAGTACCATCAAATCAACTCAAGTCACCTAGGGGACTCAAATCCCTCTAGGCTCAACATCGGTTTCATACCGATTTATTCTCAATAGTTCTCCCAACATACTCATCAAACTCCTAAACATACTCATATCTCAACACTGGTTTCATACCGGCTCACATCCCTACTATCCTCAATCGGGGTTCTCATTCCCCATGGAGTTTCTCTACTCCATTCCACTTCTAATCTCACAAATACTCAAGTTTACACAATGAGTGGGTACAAATGTTTATGTAACATAGGTACCAATCATCAAAACAAATTCTTTTACGCTATGCGCATTGTAGTTTACGCACTTTCACGTAAAACATACATTTCGCGGTTTTCGCCCTACCCCCCTTACAAAGGGATTACACCCATGTAATCTACCATGTGTCAATGTTGGACATAGGTCTAAGGCGTTCAGCCGTCACCGAGTGGTTCAACTTCCATGCGGTCTATTACACAATGTATTCTGGTCAAAGGGTCTTAACCATATTGTTGGTTAGTCCCTGCACCAAGAATTCTCATCGGAGCTTGTTTAACTCTTAACCTGGTTCGGTTTAGCCTTAGGGATTCAAGGCGTTGATAATTAGCCATTCATTCACTAGGTGTATTAAACCTTAGAATTGTGGCCCACTAGCTTCTGCTGCGCGACCCTGATAACTTGGGTTTATTTACCCTTCTCGTTATTCTAAATGTTATTATGTATTATCCTTTCATCCCTTTTTATCTTGGGAATAAGGTTCCCAAACAAGTGTGGTATTCTTTTACCGTATGCGAACTCAATGAGTTACAGGTTTTCTATCTAGCTCTCTGGGATCAATGTGCATATTGTTCGTACTCCCATGATTATTCACTGGGTTCCTCCGACTTATTGTCGGTTGAGGTTAAGTCACTACTTAGTTGTAGTGCTTCCTCTGTTTTCAGTAGCTTCTGAATTATGCCCACTAAACTGGTTTGTACAAGTGTTCTTTACTCGTACGACCTTGCATTTTCTATGCGTCGGTCCTTATGACTTCCATAAGTCTCCTTTCTACTTTTACCACAATTGACATTTTCTTAATTCCTAGCTATCCCACTAGATCATTACTGCACAAATGCAATACCAAAACACTCAGTCCTACAGAGTGCAGAGGCGTAAACACTTGGCAGTAAATCTCTTATGAGATTGCAATAGGAATGCACATTACTTCCTTGTGTGTTGCTTCATCACTTGGTGCAGACCCCTGGCTTGTTGCCCGGTCTGTCTACCATCTTATTCCTCAACTCCATCTCATTGTGTGACTTATTCATATGTATTGGTCGCTTGCTGCGCACCATGTTCATATTTATTTACGACTTGGTTTCCATGGCATCCGCTATCACTTAGCTTCTGCTCATGTTTTACTACCATTTAGACAATGGTTCACCATTTTCTTGGCTGATTATAGGATATGACATTCTTTTATATCTCTGAGCTCCTTGAGCGTTGTTGGTTCTATGCTTCGGGTTATACCCATACAGCGTTTCTTCTTAACCGATTACTTCTCGGTTTCCAGTAGTTGCTTTCAAAGGTTATTTCACATTGCTTGGCAATAATTGTATGCTCAAGCTTCACTACATTAGTAGTTCTCAAAGAGATGTATTATCAGATATTCGCTGACGGTATTACCTTCTTTGGAATCTATGTGTTCACCGCTCTCGCGGTCTCACATTAATGAGGGGTATCTTTGCTCGTTAGTTATTAAACAATCTTACTGGGCCGTTCTTGTCAATTATTCATATGATTCATAATGGTTTTGCAACCGTTTGGTTGTGTCCTATAGTAGGTTTATGGCATACTAGCCACATTGCCTAGAGCTTTGCTCATCTTTGGATGATCACAAGCATTGCTTTACTCCTTATACCATCAAATGGTTTGGAGGTATTACTGGGCTCCATGACCGGATCGTCGCATCACGCTTCCGTCTGTTGGATGCCCCTTTAAGCATCTCGGTATAGATCAGTACCATTTACTAATTTAGGGTATCCCCTGGCAAGTGGGATCCCTTCGGTGTTCTAACCGAGTGTTCGTTATAGCTCTGGTGCTCTTATTACGACACTTGTCCAAACTATGTTGACTTGATACCCTTTATGGATTTATCCTGGGTGTTGTTGATTATGCCGTTACATTCGGCTAGCATTTGAGTGTGTTCAGTTTACTCCGCATTGCGGTTCGGATTTCATATTGTCCCGTTTGGGGTTATACATCTCCCGTTCTCAGGGTAGACTATGGGTACTTCTCTTATGGTTTTAACCAGTTGGTATTTCCTTCGGTGATGAACGGTATCCTCCGGTACCTTAGATGATCACTCTGGGTATTTCACCTTGTTCTTTGAACATTTGTGTGTTCATGATAGGCCTTGCCTTTTTTGTGTTAGGCTGGGTTTCCATTCCAGCTAATATGCTTTTGCTTCAATACCCTTGAGACATATCCAATGTCTTTGATCAATTACTAGTGCTTCTCGCACTTTTTAACTCTTAATCGTCCTCCTGGAGTAAGTTCTCGACTCCTTTAGATTGTAAGCTTATCTGAGTTCCTTCGATTGTTCGAGGTATCCATTTGTTTCGGTTTGAATTTACCTTATGGTCCGTAGAACGGAGCTGACTACTTCCCATGTTTCGTACACTACATGTATACATACGTGGGGTACCCTTTTGGTATGTTACCACTTACCCGACTAACTCACAAATGGTTTGTCACCCAACAAGCTCATTCGGAGTGCGGTCGTCCCACATCCCGTATTTGGGTACACTCGTAGTGCTCGTCACACGCCTAGGTGAAGTATTCTATTGTCAACTCCTCTTGTATCATTTTATGATACTCACCGTGATTGTTCTGGTTTGGTTTTAAAGATCTGAGGTTTAAAAAGAAAGGTTTGTGGTTTTAAAAGAAAATTTTGGGTTTTGAAATAAAATATTGAGTTTGAAAGAATATCTCCATGGCGTTGCCATGTCTGAGGTCTTGACCAAGTCTAGCTTCTCTCGCTGGCCGGTATGTTGTTAACAAAATGGTCAGGCCGTTAGGCGTTTCCAAGGTTCCGTTCTTTAAAGTCTTAGGACTGGTGATCCTATATTTGCTTCAATCTTCATGGTGGTACTTTAGTAAGTACTTGCTGGTTGTCGAAAGTCTCCCTAGTTGCTTTGTTGTTGCTGCACTTGCCTTGGCAAGTGCGCGGGTATGTCGGTTTTCAGGTTAACAAACCCGTTACGGTATTGTTTCCATCCAAATTTGGTGGTTTTTATTGGATCTTCTATCCATTTTTGATCTTAGTGATCAATTCCCTGAGTGGCTCTCAGTGTTCATGGCAAGGTTGTTGTTAATTCGGGTGCTTCCCGATCCCTGTTGTACTCCATGTACCTTGCTTCATAGCTCGTTCTCACACTTGACAGTGGTTACCGAGGTTTATCAGATCCTTAGGAACTACGTGGTAGTCCTGTTGGTGTAAGCTTAATGATTACTCTCATAGTTGTCCGAACCATGTTATTTGGGTATTACCGCCCTTTTGCGTTGTAGGTTTGGAGTTGATCCAACCTCGACTGATTCTTTAGTCGGTTGTATACCATTGTTGACGGTATTGCCAAATGTTGCAGTCCGACTCTCTGACTCTCGTGTCTCGGGTTTTGTACTCCGCCATTTCACTTCCTTGCGTAGTTATGCTTTCCTTCTTGCTGGCTACACATGGTTCTCTGCGACTACGTAGCACGTCGCCCCATGGTGCCACAAATTTCACTATTCCTTGGGTAGGATTTATCAATCTTCTGCTAACAAATGCGATTGTTACCGTTTAAACAGGAACCGTCTCTGGGATTCCTGTTCTTGGAATCTACCGTATGACAGGTTATTTCTCTTACAAAGTTTACTTTTACAACTGCCAGATCGGGTTTTCCCGAGTATGAGAGGTCTTTCTATCTCTCTGGCATTCTTTTCCCACTTATAACGGGGGTTACGGAGGGCGGGATTGGTTATGTAGGTATCCAGCTCATACTGGAAGTTCCTATCTAGCGTACCTCACATGCTAACACTTAACCCTTAGCCCTAAGTCCCTAATTCCTAACTCGGTATTTTCCTAAACTTGGTATTTAGACCATCAGAGCGAAGTATCGCTCTGATACCACTTTTTGTAACACCCCTACCGGTAATCACACAATTAACTCCTAACCCGTCTCCATTATCAATACACAAGCAGCGGAAATTCAAATACAACCGGAGGTGAAACAATGCCGTTAGTCACCCACGTGACTAACAAGGCCACTTCCAAACAAACAACACAATACAATATCGGTCTGATGGGTCTTTACCGAGTACACTCTACAAAATGATACATTCCATTTCCTTATCAATTCTCAAACCAAATACAACCTTCGATCCCATAACATACAAATACAATTTCAATTCAATGCTATACCGAGTATCTACAATTCCTAAGACTATTGATGACCTTTCGGTCTTACAATTCCATAATACAACAATACAATTATTTAACAACTACCCATGCTTAATCACAACCCCGTCCCACTCTCGAACGGCGATCGGCTCCAATGTTCCTGTAAAATAAAAACAGCGCCCCAAGGGGCTCAGCAAAATTGTGGTATATGACTTCCGCATACCCCGCGTACTAGCGAGGGTACGCCGACTATTTGGTCGAGGGCATGCGATTCATTTTATTTGAAACAGCATGCAAGGCATCAATACATTATATATGTATTCTAACACAATCAAGGTTCTATGAAGAACACAAATACTAACACACACATCAGGAGGTTAGTTTAATTTGTTATATACTTAGGCTTTGAGGGTTTCTACCTCACTATGCCTTACTCAATTTCTCGTTGTCTTACCCACTCTCTTGGGTACTCTTACTCACAATCTCAACAAGTTCTACAATACTCAATTCAGTTCTCCACTCCAACTCAAATTCTCAAGTCTCTCAAGTCACAACTCAATTCTCAAAACTCACATACTCAAATCAATACTCAATACTCAATACTCAAAGGTATATGTTAAGTCATTACTCATGACCTTCGGGCTGGGTCATACTCAAGACCCACCACCGGGCTTACAAATACAGAAGGAGCTATGCATTTAGCTCCTCAAGTTCACCAATGTCCAGTTCTCTACCGGACTACTCAAATTTCCAAAACTCCTCTCTCGGAGTCATTTCACAATCTCAAGTTTTAGCCTAGAAGTATCTCTCTCGATAACCTCTATTTGCTTAGGGAATTCCTCAATGTCTAGTATTCTAAGATTTAAGGTTTTACCAAACTTATCGAATACTCTCATGTTCGGGACATTGTTCATTTTAGTCGGTTCCTCTCATTGGGGTTCGACTATCTTTCTAAGGGTTTGTGATCCCTTAACATACTTTATTTCTCTCAAGGTTCAAGTTTGAACATTCATCGGTCCTATAAATAGAGGTACTTAATATTTCCACCATTATTAGTTTTGTGGATTAAGTCAATTCGGTTCTCTACCGTTACTGGGAGTTTACTAATTCCCGTACAATTCTCTCACGTTCTAGTGAGTTCGTAGTTTGTGTTATCGTTTCTTGGTTCGATAGTTTTAGTGGGTTTCCCCGTTTTCGTACATTCACAACTTGACTCTTTCTTCGAGTCTCTAATCAAACAAGACTCAACTATGAGCCGATCTACATTACACATTCGGCATTCAAGCAATTCATTCATAATTCACCCATTTCATGAATTATACAAACTTCAGTTTAATCACCAATCCAACCACTAGCAATACAATACACGCACGTGAGAGTACACACAATCCTATTCGTGCATTTATCTTGTTAGGTGATCACACAATCAAACAAGCACACAAATCGGGGTAACCAAGTTAGGATACAGAGCATGAGGAAATCATACCTTTCACCGGGTTAACTTTACCGGTGTTCTCACGTTCCTCGGTTCACACTTGTTCCTCGTGTCTCACTCTTGAACCACTATTTACATGTCAAATGGTTCTATTAATATTAAGGCGTTACGGTACATATATAATTGCTACTACTCCCGTACTTACCCCGTTATCCCGTTATTTCGGTTTAACTTAGTGTGCTTAAACTCACAACTTCCTCAATCACTTCCCAAACTTGTGTGCACTTCTTAAGACCTTTAAATGTAACCAAACAACTCCTAAACAACTCCTAAAACCAATACCAATCAATCCCCCATCTTTAAAACCCTTTAAAACACTCACAGTTGCATTCTGGGGGTGGTCCGGGACTTGGTCCGGACCCAAAGTCCCGGACCAACGCATTCTCTACTAACTCTCGGCCTGTTTTTTCTACCCCTTGTCCGGGACTTGGTTCTGGACTTAAGTCTCAACCAATTCCTGCATTCACTTTCGGCATGTTTTTTGATGCGGTCCGGGACTTGGTACATATCCTAGGTCCCGGACCCTGCTAAAAACTGCTACTTAGTGGATTTTTCAACCCCAAATCAACCCTTAATCCACCCCTAATCATTCCATAAACTTTCCACATGTTTCCTACATGTTTAAACACCTTAAAACACTCCTTAAACCACCCTAAATCGTTGGTCCAATTCTTGCTTAAGTTCTACATTTCATTCTTTCTTGCATTTTTACACTTTGCACACTTGTGCATTTCAACACTTCTCTTTGCACTTTGCCCTAACTCCATTTTACCACTCCCATTAATTCCTAGACAATTGCACCATCTATACCCAAGTACAACCTCCATTTCCAAGATTATACACACTAACTCTTTTTCTCATTTTTCCAATGCATTACAACACCCATTTGCTACAGATTTTACCCTTCTCTTCCTAATTCTCCAAATACCCTTCCAAGGTTATTAATCAACCCAACTCTATCCTATAAACACCTAGTTAAGCCTAGGTCATTCTTTACTCAACATACACTTAAAACACCTTCGGTTTCTACCGAAATTTTGCCATAACTTCGTTACTTTTCTAGCATTGTCCAAAACTTATCTCAACACCAAATTTAATCCTAAACTAGCCACACCCATACAAGGGTCCTACCAGCACACAATGAATTCACCAACCTCATCCAAATTTCATAAAGCACAATATACCACAATACATAATCCATACACTACTTGGCTCCTAGGCCTTCAATCCAAACATCAATTCCACAATTACTCTCTTCTAGTTACCAACACACTTTAAATTCGAATTTGGGTTCATTCATTCCTTTACCCATTCCCAAAATTTAAATGCATTAAATTAGTAGTTAAGGTAGATTTCCTTACCTTGAACATTCAAATCCTCTTTTAAATTCTCCTCTCCTCTTCTCCTCTTGATGCAAAAAATCGGTCAAGGCAATGTGGTTGCCCAACTCCAACCCAACATTCAAATCAAAGAATGATTTAAGCAAACACTTAATCACATTAACTAAGAATGCTTAAGGCACTAATTAAGAGATTACCTTGTGAAACCCTAGAGTTGGTTTCTTGCCATAAATCAAAGGAGGGCTCTAATCCACCATTGGAGGCTTGGAAAGATGCTCAAAACAAGAAAGGAAACAAGGCATAAGAGGCAAAATTGGCCACATTTAAGAGATGGAGAAAGATGGGGTTTTCTTGGAGATTTTTACCTTAGGAGAAAGATGAGACTCCAAGCTACCCATTGATGTCATTTTCTCTTCAAATGGGGAAAACCCATGGAGATGAACTTCCTCCTTTTGGAATTTTAAAAAGAGAGAAGTGTAGAGCTTGAGGAGGAGAAGAGGAATATGTATTTTATTTTGCATTTGGAGCTTGTATGTGGCTAGAGCATGAAGAAGAAGATGGAGTGGCCATGGAGGTTTTCAAAATCGTGAAAACCAGTAGAGAGGGATGGGGGAGCCGGCTGGAGGAAGGAGAAAAGGAAGAAAGAGAGGAAAGAGAGAAATGAGGGAGGAGAGAGAAGAAAAGTTACTTTTGTAACTTTTCTCTTTTTGCTTTTTCCCTCTTCTTTATTTTACTAGCTAGCTAGTAATGTGAGAGGGATTTTTTACTTAATAAAAACCGGCCTTCTATAATAATACCAGTTGGGAGCGTTTTTCGTCTTTTTACAGATTACGCTCGTTATTTTACCCGGTTTAGCACTATTCACTAACCAGGCCCTTTTCTGGAATTTTCTCGTTTCTTTAATTTTAATGGTTATTATACTCCCATTAATGTTTATTTATAGTTATTTAATGAACTATAATTTTTACGGGTTCATTTGACCACTTAAAGTCACGTTTTCGGGTTTTCTCGAAAAACGTGCGTTAAAGCTTTATTAGCGTTTTAACTCATTATTTGGATCCGTTTTCTTCGGGAATTGTTCCCATATATTATTTAGGAATTATTAATCCTTTAAAATCCATCCAATACCCTTTTCAAGGTTATATTCCTCCTAGGGTCACTTAACGCTCAATTTAGCGTTTTTTGCTTTTTAAGCATTTTCTCTTTTCTTTTGGATTTATTCTTTTTACCAATGTTCATTAGGCACTAATAGGCCCTCAATATCATATTAGAGTAATTTAATCACCCTAATTAAGTTCGGGGTATTTCAACGGGGTAGATTGAAATACCCCGAACTTAATTAAGGTGATTAAATTACTCTAACCCGATATTTGAGGGCCTATTAGTGCCTAAAGATTTTTGGTAAAGAGAATAAAGCCAAAAGAAATGAGAAAACGCTTAAAAAGCGAAAAACGCTAAAATGAGCGTTATATGACCATAGGAGGAATACAACCTCGAAAAAGGTTTGGATGGGTTTTCAAGGCTTAATAATGCCTAAATAATATACGGGAACAATTCCCGAAGAAAACGGATCCATAAAACGAATTAAAAACGCTAATAAAGCTTTAGCGCACATTTTTCGAGAAAACCCAAAAACGTGACTTTGAGTGGTCAAATGAACCCGTAAAAATTATAGTTCATTAAATAACTATAAATAAACATTAATGGAAGCTTAAGAACCATTAAAATTAAAGAAACAAGAAAATCCGGAAAATGGGCCCGGTTAGTGAATAGTGCTAAAACCGGGTAAATTAACGAGCGTTTTCTGTAAAAGACAAAAAACGCCCAAGCTTGATATATATGTGAGGGCCGGTTTTAATAAGTAATCAGCTCTCACACACTCACACACACCTAGCTAATTAAATAAGTAAAAAGCAAGTAAAACAAAAAGGTAAAAAGCAACTTTACCTTCTCTCTCCTCTCATTTCTCCCTTTCTCTCTTCTCTTTCTTCTTCTTTCTTCCTCCCTCCTATTTTGCTCCCCTCCCTCTGGTTGGGACGATTTTAGAGTTCTCCACAAAGCTCCCATGGCTTCCTCTCTTCTTCCACTTGCTCTAGCTAGCTCCATGCTCCAAATCAAGAAAAAATTACATATTCTTCTTCTCCTCCTCAAGCTCTACACTTCCCTCTTTTTAGAATTTCAAAATGGTGAAGTTCATCTCCATGGGTTTTGGTCATTTGAAGAGAAAATCACATCTTCTTGAAGCTTGGAGTCCCCTCTTTCCATTAAGGTAAAAATTCCAAGGAAATCTCATCTTTTCCCCATTTATGGTCTTGGCCGATTTTGCCCCCTTCTCATGCCATGTTCTTTCCTTTTGTTTGAGCTTCTTCCCAAGCCTTCCATGGTGGTTAGGAGCTTCTCTTTGATTCATGACCAAAAGCCTATCTTAGGGTTTCAAGGTAATCCTTCATTTTTGTACTTTAAGCACCTTCTTTTGAATCTAGCTAGATTAAAATGTATAAGGGTATTAGTTAGTACCTAATTCCTCATTTGAATATTGATTTTTGAGGTTGGCAATTGATTGGCCAACTTGGCCGATTTTGACCAAGAATGAGAGAAGGAGGAGATTGGAAAAGAAAAGAAGAAATTGTGAGCTTAGGTTAGAAACTCACCTTAATGCTTATTTTGATTATTTTAGAACTTGGGATGGGTAATTAAAGGAATGAAACCAAAAACTTGTGCTAGTAATGTGTTTGGTTGATATTTGAGAAAAATTATGAATGAGTGTTTGAATTAAGGGCCTAAGTGCCAACCTTGTGAGTTATTGTGTTATATTGTGCCTTTTGAGATTTGGATGAGGTTGGTGAATTATTGTGTGCTGGTAGGACCCTCAATGGGTGTGGCTAGTTTAGGATTGATGTGAGTGAAATTGGTGAGAATTGATGGATTGGGATATATTAGGTTTATGGGGAGGTTATGACAAAATTTTAGTAGAAAATAAGAATTTTTAGATGACTTGGTGAATGGGAGAACCTAGGTGTTTATTGAGTTGATTGATAACCATGGAATGGTAAATGGAGAATGGATTGGAGAGAGACAAAAATCTGACGCAAAATGGTTTGGGAAGACCTTAGAATTTCAAGAAAAAGAGTTAGTGTTTATAATCTTGGAAATGGACTTGGACTTGGGTTTTAGAAATGCATTTGTCTAGAAGGAATTGGAATGGTCATTAAGTGATTTGGTATGGTTGGTAGGAGGTAGGTGGTAGGAACTAGCAAGAAGAAGTTAGAATGCACAAGTGTGCAAAATGTAAAAGTGAGAATGGAAAAATTGTTGAAATTGAGCGAGAAGTTGAGCAAGGATTAAACCAAGGATTTGAAGAGGTTTAGAGCATGTTTTAAGGTGTTTAATTATGTAGAAAACTTGTGGAAATATTAGGGAAAGATTAAGTGTGGATTAAGGGTTGAATTAGAGTTGAAAATTACACATGTAGCAGGTTTTAGCAGGGTCCGGGACTTGGTCCTTGGACAAAGTCTCGGACCACCCTTAAATTTAGGCCGAGAGTTCACCCCTGTACCTGGTCCGAGACTTGAGCCATGTACAAGGTCCCGGACCACCATGAAAATTCAGCCTGAGTTAAGTATTTTGATTGGTCCGGGACTTAAGGTAGGGACCAAGTCCCGGACCACCCCCAAAAGTTGACCGAGAGTGGTTTTAAGGGTTCTAAACATGGGGGATTGATTGGTATTGGTTTTAGGAGTTGTTTAGGTCTTGTTTGGTGATGTGTAAAGACCCTAAGAAGTGTAAACAAGTGTTGGGAATGAGTGAGAAGTGAGGACTTAAATTAACACTTAAGTAAAACTAAGGATAACGGGACAACGGGGTAAGTACGGGAGTAGTAAGTTACGTACCGTAAAAGCTTGATATTAATATCAATGTTTGAAACATTATCAGAGGAACAAGTGTGAACCGAGGAACGTGAGGTGAACCGGTAAAGTTAACCCAAGGTGAAATGTATGATTTTCTCATGCCCCGAATGCTACCTTGGTTACTCTGATTTGTGTGCTTGTTTGATTGTGTGATCACCTTAACAAGATAAATGCACGAATCGGATTGTTTGCACTTACTTGTGCTTGTATTGTATTGCATCTTGTTGGATTGTATTTTGAATTTAAAGTTTGTATAATTCATGAAATGTGTGATTGTGGATGAATTGCTTGAAAGTTGATTGTGTATTGTAGTTCGACTCATAGTCGAGTCTTGTTTGATTAGAGACTCGGAGAAAGAGTCAAGTTGCGAATTAACAAAAACATGGTAACGCACTAAAACTATAGAACCAATAAACGACAACATAAACCTATGAACTCACTAGAACGGGAGAAAGTATACGGGATTAGTAAACTCCCAATAACAGTTAGAGAACCGAATTGATTTAATCCACAAAATAAATAATAGTGGAAGTATATAATGAACCTCTATTTAAAGGATTGATAAATGTTCAAAATGTGAAGCTTGAGAAAGTATGGTAAGGGATCACCAAACCCCTTAGAACGATAGTCAACCCATAATGAGAGGATCCACTAAAATGAACAATGTCCCGAACATGAGAGTATTCGATAAGTTGGGTAAAACCTTAAATCTGAGAATACTAGACATTGAGAAGTTCCCTAAGCTAATAGATGTTACCGAGAGAGATACTTCTAGGATAATCCATGAGATTATGAAATAACTCCGAGAGATGAGTTTTGGGAATTTGAGTAGTCCGGTAGAGAACCGAACATTTGAGAATTTGAGGAGCTAATTGTATAGCCCCTTTGTATTTTTAAGCCCGGTGGTATGGTCTTGTGTATGACCCTGCCTGGAAGGTCATGGGTAATGACTTAAAACATACATTTGAGTATTTGAACTGAGAATTTGATTAAGGTTAGAGAATTGAGCGTTGAGTATTGAGTTGAAACTTGAGAGACTTGAGAATTGAGTTTGAGTGGAGAATTGAGTTGGGTATTGTAGAACTTGCTTGAGGTTGAGAGTAAGAGAATTTTAGTAAGATTACCCAAGAGAGTGGGTAAGACAATGAGTAATTGAGTAAGGCATAGTGAGGTAGAAACCCTCAAGGCCTAAGATTAAGTAATACTAACTAACAAACTTATTGTGTTAGTGTGATTGCATTCCTTGGTTGAATGTGGAGTATTTGTGTTAATGTACACATATAATGTATGTGATATGCATGTTGATCGAATTAAAATGAATCGCATGTTCTCGACTAAAGTAGTCGACGTACTCCCGTTAGCACGCGGGTATGCGAATTTCATATGCAGCAATTTTGCTAAGCCTTAGGGGCACCGTTTTTATTTTCCAGGTACATGGAAGCTGATCACCATTCGAGTGTAGGACGGGGATGGCGGTTGAACATGGGTAGTTGATTAGGAACGTTTGTACATTGTAAAGATTGAGTTGTAAGTCCGATTGTATTGGACTCTTGATGGTTGTAGAAACTCGGTATATAATTAATTGGAGGCTTGTATTTGTATAATATGGAGTTGGAGTTTGTGTTTGGTTGAAATTTGATTAAGGAATGGAATGTATCGTTTGTAGTGTACTCAGTATAATAACCCATCAGATTGATATTATATTTGGCCTTGTTAGTCACGTGGGTGACTAACGGCATTGTATAACCCACCATTGGAGTATGAATTTCCGCCACTTCGATGTTGGTAATTGAGACGGGTTAGGAGTTAATGATTGGATTAGCGGTAGGGGTGTTACAGAAGAGATTAGATTCTTTCTTTTTACTGTACATTTACATTGTTAATGCTAGCGTTTAAGAGATGATTCAGTTCGAAGTAGAGCTCTAGTATTATTACTCTCTCATTTATATATTGAATTTTGAGTTAGCGTAACCGGTTAATGTGTTCACTTGGAGTCAACTGATCCCGTGTTTTGAAACTTGGAAGGAGCTAGGTGTGTTTGATTTTTCATTCAGCTCACAATGTAACTCTTATTCTATTTCTCACGGTCACACACTAAATTTTGTCACAGCTTAACTGGTTAGTATCTATGAGTAAGGGAGCAAGCGACTATGGTTCAAATCTTGGTGTGAGCAATGGGAGTTTCTACTTTTATCGTTCGGTTTCCAGCCTGCCAAACGTGCCCCTGCCCTTGACCCGGTCAAACCCAACCCAAGTTAAACCCTGGGTCAAAATGTGTCCCTAAAACCCTAGTTTTCTATTATAAAAGAAGCAAAAAAACTCTACAACCAGATGGATTCCCGTTTTTATTCAATATAGTCGCCTCCCTACGTTTTCTTTCTTCCAAAACTTTCTCGAGCTTCCAATTCACTCCCCACTGCTTGTCCTCAAGAAAATAGAGAATCTACCTACTTCTAAGTATCGTAGCGTCGAAACTTAGGAACAAACAACTGCTGAAGGAAAACAAGCAAAATGACAATCAAAAGAATAGTTCTACTATTTGTTGTAGGTTTCGCAATCAGTGAAAAAGAATAGAGTTAAAAGCATCGAGAAGTTAGATTATAGAAACTGAACATATAATAGTTTGGGATCTTCCACTGTTTCTTCCTCTAACCTTTGGATGACAAGGGGTGTGAAGTAACACCTTATTTCGTGATACCTTTCAACACCACGTACTCATGATCAGAATATGAAAATGACATAAATGTTTTAACTTTCCATATTTCTTTTCTTCTCTAACATTTTATTCTTTCATTTGCACATTCAATTCATTCCCTTAGACTTTTCTCGTCATCCCTGTAGCGGCTTTGGGCCAACTATCCCAGATCCAGAGACCTTAGATAGATAGGTGTTTAGGCACCCTGTAACAACCCCTAGTACGCACATGATACTAAATGAAATCGCAGCGGAATAAAATAACTAAACAGTACTAACGCTTCGGTGCTACAACGCCGTCAACCACCCACGTGGTTGACAAGGCAGAATAATTACCATTGTACCGTCTGATGATCAGACTCCGAGCATAAAACTAACCATAAATACATTATATACAATACCGAGTGTTTACAAATTCTTCACTGTATAACATCGCTGTAACTGTAACAACCAAAAGTATATAACGCCACAGGAGCACAGGCGCATCCCGGGCCAACATCCAAAAGTATACAAAAGTAATCACATCCTAGGATCTAAAGCCACTCTCCTCTCTTCGATCCTCATCCTGCAGTATAGAAATATGGATCCCCCGAGGGGGGTCAGCAACCCTTGGCTGTATGGCTAACGCGCAGCCCATCGGCTACCGGATACGCGCAGCTAATTGTCATGATAACATGGCATTCATTTACGTTCATAACATAACATAACATGGAGCATAGCATCAATAGTGCACAGCTCTTAACACACACACGGTGGATCTTCGTCCCACAATACAAACCACAAGGGTCAAATAACATAAGAGCCTAGAGAGTGGTTCACCCTCATGTTAAGCTCGTTAAACACACTCATTACCGTTCTGTAGACGAACGAGTAACTTAAGTCACAGATGGTTCGGATTTAGTGACCCGAACCACCACACAAACACAGGTTCCCACTAAACCGATCATAAGTCAGAATAGGTAAGCTTTGGAAGAAGCTAGCGGGAGATCGAACGCCAAATTAAGGAGAACAATCTTAACAACATAAGAGTCGAATCTGATTCAGATATCTACTCTTAACTTACATGCATGACCGGACAAACTGGATTCCTCACTTCCCAGTTAACACTTGTTAGAAGTTCATAGTGGAACTTAACAACCAACACACAATAGGTGGTAAGTCATGTTAGACACACACAAGGAAAATGAGTCACAACACATCACATCACAATAATATGAACAAACTGTAACCATTACATGTTTAAAATCTTATAATGTTGTAAACACACAGAAAAACATACACACACAACCACCGGTGTAAACCGCTAGACAACAGACTGCAAGAAAACCATACTTGGTCCTTGCCTCGTTTGGTTTCCTCCGTAGGTCACTCCTATACATAATTCAAGAACGTCGGTTAATTTAACTTACTTAACCTCCAAATTTACTAAGTGTTTAACATAATTGTATGACATGTTTCAATGTCTATCTTACCCTAGGTTACCTTCATTATACACCCTAGGGTTAACTACATAAGTCACATTCTTTTCTGTTTTTTTTTTTTACAAGTTTAGGTCCGAACGGACTTGCCGACCGGACTTGTCCATGTCCGGTCGATTCAGAGAGTTTCTCCCTCCGGAAATTTAGCCCGACCGGACTTGCCAAGTCCGTCCCATGTCCCGTCGATTCCAGTAACTCAATCCGTACACAATTTACAAGTCCCGACCGACCTTGCAAGTCCGTCCCAAGGTCGGTCCATTCCAGAAGACAATTCTCGCAGGGTAAACAGGTCCCGACCGGGCTTGCAAGTCCGGCGCAAGTCCGGTCTGCCCCAAATCCTTATTTCCTTTTTACATTCAACTCCAAACTTCACCCCATATAACCTATTAGTACCCCCCTAACCTATACCTCATTTGGGCACTTCAAACACAACTTAAACCATCCTTTAAACACGCACAAACTCTTTTTTCTAATTCCTTAAACCTTTACTTATTTCTTCACAAAATTCCTAACACTTACAACATTTTACACTAGGTTTCTAAATGGTGTTTTTCTCACCTATGATAACTACTATCCCAAAATGTTTTCTCCTTATCTTAACATCATCATCTCCCAAGCATCATCTCTCACACTAATTCCTTATATCCATCTTAACAATTCCTTTTTCAAGTTCATACTTTCTCCTTAATTTACCAAAGTTTGCCTAAGTCTTTACCTAAGTCCCAAATGACTTTGGTACATACTAAAATCTAAGCTCATGCCTAAGTCCTTGTTACATCCTAAATCACCTTAATGCATGTTCCTACACAAGAACAACACTTAACCATTTTAAAATACTCCTTAACTTATCAAACTCATTTTAAACACCTAGAACTTCACATTTGTTACCTAAATTTCGACATAGGTTCTCCTAGAACATTACTAAACCAAAACACCTTGTTTTTACCAACAAACAACCAAGAACACTAAAAATCCATCAAGTACTTATTATACACCAAACTCCACTCACAAAGCACTACATCACAATATAGTGCATAATTTAAATTGCATGGCACTTAGGCCCTTAAATGACATGGCTCTTAGGCCCTTAGATGCATAAATCATAAACACTGAATTTCCACAATATATTTGCCTTTAACCTGCAAATACACTCAACAACACATATGCCTTTTACTAACTCTTGAGACACTTACTAAGTCGTTCACCATTGGCTCTTTAGGTAGTTTTAATAAGCATTTATAAGCTCATTTCTCCTAAGGCATTAAAAACAACATTAGGTTAGTAGATTTACCTCTTTTGTAAAATAACTTCTTTCTTGTTTCCTTTAGAAAACCGATAGAGTACTTGATTCTTTGACAAGTTCTAAACAATATACACACATTATAATGAGTATTCAAGCTATGAGCTCCATCTCATTGTAAACCCTAGTTTTACATTGTTTTAAAAACATTAATGTAGTTGTTTTACCTTGCTCTTTGAAGAGAGTTTGTATATCTAGCAAGAGAGGACTCCACCTAGTCCATGAAGAGTTGAAATGAAGCTAGAACAAGGTCACAAAAAGAGCTCCTTCAATATGTATTTTCGGACATGACAAAAACAAGGAGGAAATGAAGTTTTTGTTTGAGATTCCTTACCTAGAAGCAAGGAGAGTAACAATATGTAACAATACAAGCTCAAGCTCCTTCAATGGAGAAACTCCATGGCACCGAAATGGTTGTCTTGAAGTTTGGAGAAGATAGAAATGAAGAGCTTGAGGAGAGGAAGAAGATGGTGGTGTTTGTTTTTGATTTGGACAAGTGAGCAAGGTTTAACAAGAGATCAAAGTGGAGTTTCAATGGAGGTGTGTGTATTACCGTGAGAGAACAGCAAGAAGAAGGAAGAAGAGAGGTGGGAAACCGTGTGAGAAGAAAGGAAATGAGAGAATGAAGATTGGTTTACTTTTAGAAGATATTTGTAGTTTTAAAGAAATAGTACATTCATTAGTCATCATTATTTACTTAACAAAATAACAAGAGGGTGGTGAGTCACCACACCTTAGAAAACCGGCCCCCTTAATATAATGAGGGTAATATAGTCTTTGTTTGTCAATTTAATTACTTATAAAACATATGTTACAAAATAGCTTAAAAAGTTACTATTCATAAAACAAGGCACATAGAAGTGAAATTTTTGATTTCCCATTAATATAGACACCCAAATGTGATATTATATAGTACACATATTATTTAAGAGTAATGATGGACATCTAGCCACTCAAAACTCATTTACAAGACAATTTTTCAAAAATGTGCTTTAAGACTCCTTAAAGCACATTTTGTGTTTAAACTTGTTTTCAAGCTTGGTTTTCTTTGGTAATTGATTTAATATGTTCATTAGTGTATAAATGAGGTCTTGGTAAGTTCATTAGGTCTTAACCAAGTTTATCCCAAGCTTAGAGCACATTTTGGCTCTTATTGACTTTAAAGCACATTTTGTGTTTCCTTTTGTTTAAATTTGTTTACTAATGTTTCTAAGACTCTTTTTAGTCTTAATACACCATATTTAAGTGTTTAAACAATATATTAAGGTTTGGGGTATTTCAATCTACCCCCCTTAAAAGAACTTTGCCCTCAAAGTTCATACTTCCACATATCCTAAATATTAGAACACGGGAATACTTATAAACAATACTTCCATACATCACTAACAACACACTTACATAACATTGGACACAAGGTCCATACAACATTATCCACATCATTCAGACACAACGGTCTGTAACATAACAACATAACATAGACGATGTATTCAAATACACGTCGTACACACATAACCGAAACGGCTCTACCCCCCTTAAAAAGGGGTACGCCCCGTACCCTATACACATAAGGACTAAGAAGTAAACAATGACGGGTACTTCGCCTTCATCTTATCTTCCAGCTCCCAAGTGGCCTCCTCAACGTCCTGGTTAGACCAGAGAACTTTCACCAGTCTCACGGACTTATGGCGAGTGTCTCGAGTCTTAGCATCCATAATCCGTACCGGAGTCTCCACTGATCGCATGGTCGGCTCTAAGGTTAGCCTTTCAGGCTGAAGCACATGAGACGGATGAGACATATACTTCTTCAACTGGGACACATGAAATACATCATGTACCTTGCCCAGCTCGGCGGGTAGGTCTAGTCTATAGGCTACCGGGCCGATCCGCTCCGTCACAACATAAGGCCCCACATACTTTGGGCTCAACTTGCCCTTCTGGCCAAAACGAAATACTCCCTTCATGGGGGATACTCTCAAAAATACCTGATCGCCCACGGCGAACTCCAGGTCACGTCTGCGCACATCTGCGTACGACTTCTGTCTATCCTGAGCTGCCTTCATGTTAGCCCGGATCTGGCGAACTTCTGCCTGAACTTGTTCAAGATACTCTGGTCCTATAATGACCGTCTCACTCGACTCATCCCAGCATAATGGCGTGCGGCATGGTCTACCGTACAAGGCCTGGAAGGGAGACATCTTGATCGAAGCATGATAACTGTTGTTGTAACTAAACTCGATCAGATGTAACTTATCAATCCAGCTGGTCTGAAAGTCAAGTGCACAAGCACGTAGCATATCCTCAAGTGTCTGAAGTGCGCTCACTCTGACCATCGGTCTGGGGTGAAACGCTGTACTCAATTTCATTCAGTACCCAATGCCTCTCGTGTAGACTTCCAATATCTGGATAAGAATCTGGTATCTCTGTCAGATACAATCGTTTTGGTACACCATGATGTCTTACAATCTCTTTATCAAACAGTTCTGCCAATCTTGCCACTTTCCAAGTGTCCTTCATCGGAATGAATCGGGCCACCTTGGTCAGTCGGTCAACTATCACCCATATCATATTCAGACCTCCCCTTGTAGGCGGAAGCCCTACTACAAAGTCCATGGAGATATCATGGAACTTCCACTCAGGCACTGGCATTGGCTGTACCATACCACCAGGCCGTCGGTGCTCAAACTTGACCTTCTGGCAAGTGAGACACCTCAACACATAATCACTAACATCTTTCTTCATTCCAGTCCACCAAAAATACCTTTTCATACTCTTATACATCTTTGAAGCTCCGGGGTGAATCGAAGTAGTAGAACAATGGGATTCACTCAATATGCGCTCCTTCAACTCAGCGCTACTCCTAGGTATACACAATCGGCCATTCAGCCTAATCAGGTCATCATCGTGGAGTCTGAAGTCGTACTTCTGACCCTCGAATGTGCCATCAATAAGCTTCTGCCGGATCTCCAGCATATACTGATCCGTCATCTGAGCACTCCGCACCTCTTCAACCAAGCCAGTATGAGAGACTAGCGAATGGAGAGAGTGTGCTCGGCGACTCAGTGCGTCAGCTACCACATTTGCCTTACCCTCTTTGTATTGCAGATTAATATCGTAGTCATTCAGAAACTCAACCCACCTTCTTTGCCTCATGTTCAACTCTTTCTGAGTGAACAAGTACTTTAAGCTTTTATGTCAGAATAGATTGTCACACTTACCCCATACAAATAATGTCGCCATATCTTCAATGCGAAGACAATGGCACCCAATTCTAAGTCGTGGGTAGGGTAGTTCTCCTCATGCTTCTTCAGCTGACGGGAGGCGTATGCTACGACCTTCCCGTGCTGCATCAATACACAACCCATACCTCTGCCTGATGCGTCGCAGTAGACCTCAAAACCATCTGGACCGTCTGGTATAGTCAGGACTGGTGCAGATGTCAGAGCATCCTTGAGACTCGCGAAAGAACTCTCACAGTCGACTGTCCACTCGAATGGTGCATCCTTCTTCATTAAGGAAGTCATCGGCTTCGAGATACTGGAGAAGTCCTTCACAAACCTCCTATAAACCTGCCAGACCGAGGAAGCTCCTGATATCAGTGACTGTCTTCGGCCTAGGCCAGGTGCGCACTGCATCTATCTTTGCCGGATCAACAGCGATCCCGGCCTCAGAAATCACATGTCCAAGGAAGATACTTGGTTCAACCAAAATTCACATTTCGAAAACTTTGCATACAACTGGTTTCTCCTCAGAGTTTGTAACACATTTCTCAGGTGGCTTTCGTGCTCACCTCTTGATTTAGAATACACAAGAATGTCATCGATGAAGACTACCACTGACTTGTCCAACTGATCTTGGAACAAACGGTTCATTAAGTCCATGAACTTAGCTGGTGCATTCGATAAGCCAAACGGCATAACTGTGAACTCATAGTGCCCATACCTCGTTCTGAAAGCTGTCTTCTCGATATCACTGTCACGGATGGCAATCTGATGGTATCCGGAACGTAAGTCTATCTTGGAGAATACTGATGCACCCCTCAGCTGATCAAATAGATCGTCGATGCGTGGTAAAGGGTAACGGTTTTTCACCGTAACAGCATTCAGCTCCCGATAATCAATACACAGGCGGAGGCTACCGTCCTTCTTCTTCACGAAGAGAACCGGCGCTCCCCATGGTGAAACACTAGGGCGGATAAAGCCCTTGTCGAGTAGGTCTCTCAGCTGCTCCTTGAGCTCTGTCATCTCTGCTGGAGCCATACGATAAGGTGCTTTCGCAATGGGTCCAGTGCCCGGAACTAAGTCGATCTCAAACTCAACCTCTCGTGCTGGCGGCATGCCCGGCAGTTCCTTAGGAAATACATCAGGAAACTCCGACACTACCGGCACATCTGGGCTAAACTCAGGGTCTCTCTCTATGTCCTGGACATAGCAGAGGTATACATCACTCCCTCGTCGTAACTCACGATACATGGCCATGGCGGTGATGATCTGAGTCGAAGGCTCCCTGGGCCTCTGGCGGTATGATATGGTAACCCCAGATGGACTCCGAAGAAGCAGTCGATGCTCGGCACACAGGATTCTGCCCTTGTACCGCTCCAACCAGTTCATCCCGACAATCACATCAAATCCAAGTCCGTCGAACTCTATCAGGTCGATCGGGAACTCTTCACCTCTGATTCGTACAATGACATCTCGGTGGTAGCGGGTACACCTGATCCGCTCTTTCGATGGGAGAGTGACCAAGAAGTCTGGCATCTCCTCTCCATCTAACCCCAGCCTCTTCGCAAAAGATAGCGAAACAAATGTGTGTGAGGCTCCAGAGTCGAACAAGATCGATGCATCCACGCCATTCACTGGAAAGGTACCGGTGAGGATTGTGCCGCTCTTGCCGGCTTCTGCCTCATTGCAGACACTCAATGTACCTCCCGTTCCGAGTGCACAGCCTAATTCATTGGCAAACTAATAAGTACTGGGTAACAACACGGTTGATATAACTTAACACATACATAACTCCATTAACATATAACTGCTTAACACATTACAAAGTATACAAGGCTTTAGAATTGTCTGAAGGTCAAATTCAAACGTCCGGGTTTCATGTGTGTGGCATTGATCACTGCCGACGGTTGCGGTATTCAGTTTGATCTTCTGATGCCGTGATATAGCATCCTTGACTGCCCACCCATGATTAATACATCTCCTGACTTTAACATTAACTTCCTTGCGAGATCAGCACGCTTCTGCTCGCCATATACAAATACTGCGGTATCACCAATGGACCAAGACACACGGGTACTCCCTTACTTAGAGACTCGGGTGACTCGTCCTTATCTTGGTGTAAACCTAACCGTCCACCTTTCTGGTAGAAGTTCACAATACACAAATCTGCTTCCACACTTGGAATTGATCCGTTTCAACTTGTTGAGCAATCCCACGGCGTGATTAACGACCGCACGGAACTCCTCAGGTATACTTGGTACTGTTGCTCCATCTTCAGCTCGCACTTCTTGATATGACTTGGTGTAAGGGTTCCAGTCCTTACCCATGCACATCATCTTCAATTGCATTCTTGATCCGTTCGGATATTCAGGTGTGTAGAAACCTCCAGGTTTAGCTCCAAGTTCGTCGCATCGTCTGATGACATGGATTTGTGCTTCCGGTGTCAGGTATCCACTTAAGAGTATCATACCTGGCTGGATAACCTGACATTGCTCCATCGGGTAGTCGGTGATGTCGATGGTGGTTTCTTCAGGGTTTGGTGTGGGTGGGATTGGATAACATATATTGAAGGTTCCTTTCAGTTTAGAATTTTCTAATTAGGTGTCTTTCACACTATACTTTAACTCCTTACTCACATGATAATACACTTGAACTCACTAGTACACATAAGCATGAAATGCGGTATGCAATCACTTATTACATTCAACAGTTTAGGCGGTACCTGGTCTAGAAGAGGGCCCTGGCGCCTCAGACCGGTCCACCACATTCAGGGTGGCCTTGCTAGGTCCCGACCCCTTCCCCTTCTGGGAATCGGTGTGCCTCTGATCAGTGGGTGGCTGGTTAGCCGTCTTCGGGCCATCAATAGCTGCTGTGGCCTTACCCTTCCACTGCCCCTTGGGCTTGTTGACTCTACTGTTGGGGTTCCGGTAACACTCGTGGTCACGGTGGCCCCACTTCTCGCAGTATCGACACTGCACCTCATTCCCTTTGTAGTCCTTGCCGGGGTGGTCTCCATTGCACCACTTACAGTAATAGTGGCGCTCCGGTCCAGAGCCCGTGCTAGCTGCCTTTGGTGGGTAAGAGCGTAGGGGCTTCGCCGCATAAGCATATGTGAGCTTCAGTGGCTCCTCAGCTGTGGTGGTTTGGGCTTGGCCCTTGTCACCCTGGTGCTGACTCTTCTGGGGCTGGGGATAAGGTTTCTTCTTCTCTTTCCTCCCCCGTACCCCTGCGAACTCTGGCCCTCGCTCGTGGCCTTGCGCTTGTGCGCATTCTCCTCGTCCCTCAGACGGACGGTGATCTCCACCTTAGCAGCGGCATGATAGCACTCCTGAATTTAGGATGGTCAGTCATGTCCCGCAATACATACTCACAAACTCACATTAATACTCACTTGTAGACTACATATTCACACCACTCTTTACTTAAATTACCTGCAAGGTATACTCAGCTGGCCCCATCCCATAGCGAAGACGGTGGCTGAGACCGTTGTAGAAACGGTTTACCAGCACCCGGTTCGAGTATCCCAGGTCCGGTAACAGGTGGACAAGGCCGGTGAAGGCAGTGTAATACTCATCAACCGACACCTTGTCCCCCTGCCTCAGACTATCCAGCTCCAGGCGCTTGGCCTCTTGAACGTGCACAGGGTAGTATTTGGCTCGCAGCAGAGCCGTGTACTCCCTCCAGCCAAACTGAGGATCCGCCATCCGGTCCTCTCTCACTAGCTTCCACCAGTTTTGTGCCGAACCCTTCAGGTAGTAAGCGGCAAGACGGACCTTAGCCTCTGCGGGCACAGCCAAGGTCTCGTAGGCGGTCTCCAACTCGGAGATGTACGCCTCCAGCTTACGTGGGTCGGTCTCCCCATGAAATGAAGGGGGTCTCAGATCCGCCAATGCCTTGACCCAGTTGGTCTCTCGTGGCGGTGGCGGTGGTGGTTGAACTCCGGGCATCTGCCCCTGCTGGATCGCAGCTACAAGCTGGGGTACCATCTGGGCCACAGCGGCTGCTACAGCCTCAGCCATAACCTGAGCCGTAGTGTTCTCGCCCTGGTCACCCCCAGTACCAGTACCACTTCCGCGGCCTCTACCGCGCGGTCTACCTGCCATCTGTATTTACATGAATATTCATTAGCAATATGCTTGCACACTTATCGGTCCAACGGTTGTAACGCTTCCCGACAATAGGTATCTCCACACTTAGTTAGTGGTTAACCTTTCACAACTGATCACTTAGGTAACTGTAGTTAGGTTTCCTAACTCGGTATATTCCTAAGCTCGGTATTCTAGTCATCAGAGCGATACTTCGCTCTGATACCACTTTTTGTAACACCCCTATACGCACATGATACTAAATGAAATCGCAGCGGAATAAAATAACTAAACAGTAACTAACGCTTCGGTGCTACAACGCCGTCAACCACCCACGTGGTTGACAAGGCAGAATAATTACCATTGTACCGGTCTGATGATCAGACTCCCGAGCATAAAACTAAACCATAAATACATTATATACAATACCGAGTGTTTACAATCTTCACTGTATAACATCGCTGTAACTGTAACAACCAAAAGTATATAACGCCACAGGAGCACAGGCGCATCCCGGGCCAACATCCAAAAGTATACAAAAGTAATCACATCCTAGGATCTAAAGCCACTCCGCTTCTTCGATCCTCATCCTGCAGTATAAGAAATATGGATCCCCCGAGGGGGTCAGCAACCCTTGGCTGGTATGGCTAACGCGCAGCCCATCGGCTACCGGGATACGCGCAGCTAATTGTCATGATAACATGGCATTCATTTACATCATAACATAACATAACATGGAGCATAGCATCAATAGTGCACAGCTCATTAACACACACACGGTGGATCTTCGTCCACAATAACAAACCACAAGGGTCAAATAACATAAGAGCCTAGAGAGTGGTTCACCCTCATGTTAAGCTCGTTAAACACACTCATTACCGTTCTGTTAGACGAACGAGTAACTTAAGTCACAGATGGTTCGGATTTAGTGACCCGAACACACCACACAAACACAGGTTCCCACTAAACCGATCATAAGTCAGAATAGGTAAGCTTTGGAAGAAGCTAGCGGGAGATCGAACGCCAAATTAAGGAGAACAATCTTAACAACATAAGAGTCGAATCTGATTCAGATATCTACTCTTAACTTACATGCATGACCGGACAACCGGATTCCTCACTTCCCAGTTAACACTTGTTAGAAGTTCATAGTGGAACTTAACAACCAACACACAATAGGTGGTAAGTCATGTTAGACACACACAAGGGAAATGAGTCACAACATCACATCACAATAATATGAACAACTGTAAACTCATTACATGTTTAAAATCTTATAACGTTGTAAACACACAGAAAAACATACAACACACAAACCGGTGTAAACCGCTAGACAACAGACTGCAAGAAAACCATACCTTGGTCCTTGCCTCGTTTGGTTTCCTCCGTAGGTCACTCCTATACATAATTCAAGAACGTCGGTTAATTTAACTTACTTAACCTCCAAATTTACTAAGTGTTTAACATAATTGTATGACATGTTTTAATGTCTATCTTACCCTAGGTTACCTTCATTATACACCCTAGGGTTAACTACATAAGTCACATTCTTTTCTGTTTTTTTTTTTTACAAGTTTAGGTCCGACCGGACTTGCCGACCGGACTTGTCCATGTCCGGTCGATTCCAGAGAGTTTCTCCCCCCGGAAATTTAGCCCGACCGGACTTGCCAAGTCCGGTCCCATGTCCGGTCGATTCCAGTAACTCAATCCGTACACAATTTACAAGTCCGACCGACCTTGCAAGTCCGGTCCCAAGGTCGGTCCATTCCAGAAGACAATTCTCGCAGGGTAAACAGGTCCCGACCGGGCTTGCAAGTCCGGTCGCAAGTCCGGTCTGCCCCAAATCCTTATTTTCCTTTTTACATTCAACTCCAAACTTCACCCCATATAACCTAGTACCCCCTAACCTCATTTGGGCACTTCAAACACAACTTAAACCATCCTTTAAACACTCACAAACTCTTTTTCTAATTCCTTAAACCTTTACTTATTTCTTCACAAAATTCCTAACACTTACAACATTTTACACTAGGTTTCTAAATGGTGTTTCTCACCTATGATAACTACTATCCCAAAATGTTTTCTCCTTATCTTAACATCATCTCCCAAGCATCATCTCTCACACTAATTCCTTATATCCATCTTAACAATTCCTTTTTCAAGTTCATACTTTCTCCTTAATTTACCAAAGTTTGCCTAAGTCTTTACCTAAGTCCCAAAATGACTTTGGTACATACTAAAATCTCAAGCTCATGCCTAAGTCCTTGTTACATCCTAAATCACCTTAATGCATGTTTCCTACACAAGAACAACACTTAACCATTTTAAATACTCCTTAACTTATCAAACTCATTTTAACACTAGAACTTC
The DNA here is from genome assembly GCA_023374045.1 of Limonium bicolor. Lineage (NCBI taxonomy): Eukaryota > Viridiplantae > Streptophyta > Magnoliopsida > Caryophyllales > Plumbaginaceae > Limonium > Limonium bicolor. Next base: position 90,473,366 of record CM041781.1, read on the forward strand.
ACATTTGTTACCTAAATTTCGACATAGGTTCTCCTAGAACATTACTAAACCAAAACACCTTGTTTTTACCAACAAACAACCAAGAACACTAAAAATCCATCAAGTACTTATTATACACAAACTCCACTCACAAAGCACTACATCACAATATAGTGCATAATTTAAATTGCATGGCACTTAGGCCCTTAAATGACATGGCTCTTAGGCCCTTAAGATGCATAAATCATAAACACTGAATTTCCACAATATATTTGCCTTTAACCTGCAAATACACTCAACAACACATATGCCTTTTACTAAGCTCTTGAGAACACTTTACTAAGTCGTTCACCATTGGCTCTTTAGGTAGTTTTAATAAGCATTTATAAGCTCATTTCTCCTAAGGCATTAAAAACAACATTAGGTTAGTAGATTTACCTCTTTTGTAAAATAACTTCTTTCTTGTTTCCTTTAGAAAACCGATAGAGTACTTGATTCTTTGACAAGTTCTAAACAATATACACACATTATAATGAGTATTCAAGCTATGAGCTCCATCTCATTGTAAACCCTAGTTTTACATTGTTTCAAAAACATTAATGTAGTTGTTTTACCTTGCTCTTTGAAGAGAGTTTGTATATCTAGCAAGAGAGGACTCCACCTAGTCCATGAAGAGTTGGAATGAAGCTAGAACAAGGTCACAAAAAGAGCTCCTTCAATATGTATTTTCGGACATGACAAAAACAAGGAGGAAATGAAGTTTTTGTTTGAGATTCCTTACCTAGAAGCAAAGGAGAGTAACAATATGTAACAATACAAGCTCAAGCTCCTTCAATGGAGAAACTCCATGGCACCGAAATGGTTGTCTTGAAGTTTGGAGAAGATAGAAATGAAGAGCTTGAGGAGAGGAAGAAGATGGTGGTGTTTGTTTTTGATTTGGACAAGTGAGCAAGGTTTAACAAGAGATCAAAGTGGAGTTTCAATGGAGGTGTGTGTATTACCGTGAGAGAACAGCAAGAAGAAGGAAGAAGAGAGGTGGGAAACCGTGTGAATGAAGAAAGGAAATGAGAGAATGAAGATTGGTTTACTTTTAGAAGATATTTGTAGTTTTAAAGCAAATAGTACATTCATTAGTCATCATTATTTACTTAACAAAATAACAAGAGGGTGGTGAGTCACCACACCTTAGAAAACCGGCCCCTTAATATAATGAGGGTAATATAGTCTTTGTTTGTCAATTTAATTACTTATACAAACATATGTTAAAATAGCTTATAAAAGTTACTATTCATAAAACAAGGCACATAGAAGTGAAATTTTTGATTTCCCATTAATATAGACACCCAAATGTGATATTATATAGTACACATATATATTTAAGAGTAATGATGGACATCTAGCCACTCAAAACCCATTTACAAGACAATTTTTCAAAAATGTGCTTTAAGACTCCTTAAAGCACATTTTGTGTTTAAACTAGTTTTCAAGCTTGGTTTTCTTTGGTAATTGATTTAATATGTTCATTAGTGTATAAATGAGGTCTTGGTAAGTTCATTAGGTCTTAACCAAGTTTATCCCAAGCTTAGAGCACATTTTGGCTCTTATTGACTTTAAAGCACATTTTGTGTTTCCTTTTGTTTAAATTTGTTTACTAAAGTTTCTAAGACTCTTTTTAGTCTTAGTACACCATATTTAAGTGTTTAAACAATATATTAAGGTTTGGGGTATTTCACACCCCGCGGACGTAATAACCGAATGAAGAGGCTTGTTGTGGTTCAAAATTTTTAATTCAGATCAACGAAGTACCTTGCCTTATCCTTTTCATACAAACTTTCTCATCATTTCCAGAATCCCAAGCTAGCCTAATTCAGCTTTCATAATCAGCTACTCCACCAAATTTCAATGAAAACAGATATAATTTGAATAAAACTATACATACAAACAATCTAAAGCAGAAAGACTCTTGAGGTGGTCATCAGGCTCGTTTTCAAAAACTTCAACAAAAAGTTTCACCTAGAGATTCAATATTTATTAGCACTTAAAAGAAGCAATTCTTTCAAAGAAATATGACAAATAAAAACAAGTGTGACATTTAAGTGCAACTGGCATATTTTCAGGGAAAGGTCTCTACTTCCTCACACTTAAGAGGAGCAATGTCCTCATTGTTCAAAAAAAAAAAATACCTTTCAAAATATGCAAGACTCATGAAGGATTCTATTTAGAACAACATTGACTGATAAAATAAATAAGCATTATAACATGATAATCATCGTAGGCTGAACACATACATTAAAAATAAAGGAAACTGAAACTCCCCTGATATCGTAGATTGAGGAAGGTTCCCTTCCTCACACTTAAGCTCGTACATGGGGTTGCAACATTCCTCACACTTGCATCCAAGCAAGTGTCCAGCCTTGGAGAACATCAAACACCATAAAAAAATCACCTGCACACACTCACAACTACCAGAAAACGCTAAAAAGCGTTGCATTAAAATCATAGACACCACTGCCACTTCTGAATAAAATAAAAACAAAGATAAAACCAAAAAACAAAAAAAACAAAGCATATATTTAACCACTAGGTTGCCTCCCAATAAGCTGCCCCTCTTTATAGTCTTTGGCTAGAATCCTACTTTGTTATCCTAGATCAAAAATAAAAGTAGACTACAGCTTTGCCAGGAAAACGAAATAGGCAGTAATTAAAAGCAAACCACTTGGATCAAAACAAAGCGTTACTTCGGGAATAAAATAGGAAAGTAAATACTCCACAAAACCTGGTGGTTAAGGAGATATTGCTGGTAACATTGTTCAATCAAGAGACCAGGTGAGAATGGCTCTTCTTCCTCAAATTCAAGGACATAAACATCCTCCTCCTGTTGTTGAGGCTCCTGGAGGCAATGTTGAAGTTGATGACAAATTGGTGGTTGGTGAGACTCCATGGAAACTTCATTTTGGCAGACAATTACGGTAGAAGCTGTAATTTCTTCATCTTCTGTGAACTCGATCATAACTGGCGCTTCTACCGGATTGTAGATAAGTGCAGACAAAATATCTTCAAATTCTAGTTGCTCCTCTTGTGTTGGGGATGGAGATGGAGGAGAATCGTAACTCTCAAACATTTTCTCTAACTCGTCGTCAGATAGTAGCTTCCTGATAAGTTTCTCCATCTCTTCATCAGAATCCGTAGCCTCTAAAGTATCTGGCTCAAATCGATCTTCACTCCTTGGAGTCACCACTGGAATCTCTTCTAGTGGCTCGGCCTGACTCGGGAGGAATTTGTCTGGCCTCTGTGTAGATTGCTGTTTGTTCTGATTGAAGTAGTAATATCCCAACTAATCTTCTTTGTACTGCGTATTAGCCTGCTCAACTTCCCACCAATACAACTCTCGATTTGATTGTTGAGGTGGTTGATAATCCTTGACAAACCTTTGATATGAGGATATCTCCTCTTGCATACGAGTCCATTCCAATTCAATCAACAATTCTCACCTCCTCCTTACCGCTTTCAATCGTAAAAACTTAGCCTATCAAAAACAAAAATAAAAAGTAAAAATAAAATAGAACTAGAAATATAAAAGAAACACAAAAATAAAAATAAAAACAAAATTAACTAAATATAATAACAAAGAAGAACAAAAAGAAAACCGCTAAAATAAATAAAGTAAATAAACTAAAATAAAATAAAAATCAAAATAAAATAAAATAAAACGACAATAAATAATAAAAAGAAAATAAAAAGAAAATAAACTAGAATCAAACAAATCAAAATTAACCCTATTAATCAAACAAATAAAGAAATCATAAATCTTAATACCTAAAAGCAACTGGAGAGGAAAATACTATAAAATTAAACTACTGTTAATTGCACGTAACCCAAAACTGAAATCAATAATAAATGAAAACCAAAGTAAAATAAAAAACACTAATCCTAATTAAAGCAAAAAGAAAATCTGTAATCTATAGAAAAAGAATACACGTAAATCTGATATAGAGAGAGAATCACGAATTAAACTGAAATTAGATAAAAATAAAAATCAAATCAAATCCTAAATATAAAATAAAAATATTTAACTAAAACAAAGGAGATCAAAACTACCAAAATAAAAGATAAATAATAAACGAAAACAAAATGAAAAACTTAATAAATACTAAATTAAACAAACGAATTTATTAAACTAAATAGGAAAAAAAATCGAACGAAAAAAAGCAAATCAAACGAACCAAAATTAAATTCTAAGTTTACGTGTCCTAAGCTACACAAAATTCAAAAAGTAACTGCGTACCTAGAAGTAACAGCTAAATTCTAAATCTAAAGTGAGAATAGAAGGTTACGTATTCCTAAACTACACAAAATCCAATTCGAAGAAGAACTACACAAGATAATAGTCAACGAAATTATATAAATGAAATAATAAAAAAACTAAAATAAAGAAGAAAGACTAAAATAAAATCTCAATCAAATAAATAAAAATGTCAATTAATCGTTCCAGAGGACCTCGACAATGGTGCCAAAAATTTGTAGCAGAAATATGTGACTATCTCTACCTAGACGGTGTACCTATCGTTTTGCGGAATACTGAATTAAGTGGGGTTGTCGATCTCAGGGATCTCGTTTAATTAACTGACAATTTATTAACTAACTGAGAAACTAAACTAAGAAAACAGAAAACATCACTTTTTCAGGTTTTACATAATTTAATGAAACGACTGGCTCAATAAACAAATGTAAGAAAATAAAACAATCAAAATAAACTAATTAAATAAATAAAGATTAAAACTCTAAATAAAAGGAAGTACCCGGATTGTTCTAGCAAACCTTCACTTTCTAATCTATTAATAAACTCTTCCCTAATTCTGCAATAAACTCGGAAACTATAATTAATTCGTTAACGACTAAGTCTAATGAATCCTAACCAGTTGCTAGAACTAGCAGCAGACTAATGCTCTAATCTGCACCCAACTAATCACATAAAGAACAATTTCTATTTGAGACCGATTAACCTATAGGTGGGATCACGCTTCTAGTCGTTAATCAGGTTTAATTCTTATGTCTTGTTATCTATCTCAGCTCTCGCGTGTTAATTAGAAAACTACAAATATAGCTTTAATAATTGATCAGAAAATTAAAGCGCATGAAGAACTGGAATTAAACTACTTCATTAATTAATTTGTAAAGAGATTACAAAATAAATATAAAGATCCGGTTTGCTACCCCAATCCGGGGAGTTAGTCTAACTATTCAGACATGACTCTAAAAATAACAAAAACAATAAAGAAATAACACATTGACATATTAGATAAAAAGGGACGTATAAACTTTATTAAAAAGATTCCTCGCTCCGCCTTCCGTCGTCACGTGTCTTTACATTATTCATCTGTCAAAAGTGTGGAGTGTTAACAATGATGAAATTGTGGTATTTGGTATGTGGGAGAGAGAAGACCAAAGCCCTCTCTGTTGCAAGAGCGCGGCGGGCGTGAATCCAACCTCTCCCCCTCCAGACCTAATCGTAATTAGTAGGGGTGGCAATTCGGGTTGATGGGTTGGGTTGAAGCTCACCCATACCCAACCTAATTAAAATTGTATTGACCCATACCCGACCCAGAAATAATCGGGTTACAAACTTTCAACCCATACCCAACCCATATAAAATCATTGAACCCATACCCGACCCGTTTAACCCATTTAAATAGAAATACTCTTGTTTTTTTGCAGAATGATCAGTCGTCCATAAAAGCGTGCACATGACAGTCATTTATTTTAAATCATTAGGTGCCGTTTTTTCAAATGTCAACATTTTGTTAAATGAGCCAATAATCTTAACTCATAGCCGTTATTTGTGCAGATGAGATAGTGTGAACGGTGTGGAGTTTGTGCGACTAACGATTGACATAGTATTCAGGTTTTTAAACAAACAGTGAATGGTGGATCTAGATGGCCTAGAGAATGTATTTGGATTTATAAAATAATTATTTGTGTGGGCCTAAAGAAGTGATAGTATTTTTGTTTGCTATTATACTAATGGTTATAGAATTAATACATATCCGAGTAAAATATATATTTATTTATCTATAATTAAATTAAGTAAACGGGTCGGGTTGAATTCGGGTTAGGACCCTTAACCCAAACCCAACCCATATATTTAATGGGTAACCCATACCCGACCCAAAAATTAAATGGGTCAATAATCTTAACCCATACCCGTTATTTACGGGTTGGGTTTGGGTCGGGTTATCGGGTTGGGTAAAAATTGCCACCCCTACTATTTATATATGCAGCCGCATCCATGTTGCGTGCCACGTAAATAGTGAATGTAATGGTGTAAACACAAATCTGAACGTGATTAACATAGTGGCCAACATAATTAATTCCATTTGTTATTGACATGCGAATAATATGTCCCAAGATGATATGACCATTATTTGATAATGATTAAATCATTATAATAATGAGTGAATCATGTATGATATAAATAGACACATGTCTGAATACAACTTGAATATGACCTATATTCTTTATTTTAGTCCCGTTTCGCTCCCCGTTTGTTGCGTTGCGAAGCTAGTGAAGTGAAGAATGCAATCCCATAACTTTCACCTGTATTTGAAACATAAAAAGTATCAATTCACATCAAAATATAAATCTAAGGAAAAACATATGATAAGTGAGAAATATAATATGATTCACTATGAAAATATAAAGAATTAAAGCCCTAAAATTATATATATTTTGCACTTATCACCCACCTCCATCTTCAAATCAGAAACCCAAAAACAAAAAACTCATCGTAGAAATCTTCGACCAACACTAGCTTCTCCATTCTCCACATTCTCCTCATCCCTTGATAGTGAACTCTTGTCATCCACCCCGTCATCACATTTCCATCGCTACCTCAGCCAACTCATTCCATCGATACTTTCCTTTCTTCGTCGAAGCTTCAAGCTCCTCGCTGTTCACTTCACTCACTGAGTTTCTGTTGCTTGCGAATCATTCGCCATCGTCTCAATCGGAGTTCCGGCCTTCTTCGATTGAAGGTGGATTTGGGCTACGAACCACCACTCTCTAAGGTTATCTTCTTTTTTTTCTCTCCTTTCGTTTCCCTACCGCGGTACATGGTAAGATGTCTACCTGTCATCAGCAAATCTCTTGAGAGATCTCTAATTAATATCTGTGATTGTATACCCTTTTTGCTCTCTGAGGTGGTGAGTCCTTACCGACCTTGGGGTTTCACCACCGCCTCTGCCGTATTTGTTATCCATGGAGGTTTTTCCCCGTTGTTATTGATTCATCTTTCTCTCTTCTATTCTGACCTCGTTGGCTTGTCGTTTACTGATTAGTTTGTCCGGTTGATCTATGTAATTTCGCTATTTAATTTGAGCTTAACGCTGGACTCTTTAATTGAATCTGGATTGGGAGATAAATGCGGTTTCCCTGTTGTCTAACCCTTACGAGATTTGTAATTCTCTGCGTTGTTAAAATGTGGAAGTGGCAGTTCCCTCATGTGTCGATCACGAGTTTGGAAGACTCAAGTAAGCTTGTTCTTCCAGATACCCTTTGTTAGTTTGAAGCTTTGGTAATGGGCGTTGGATTCGGTTTTGTTTTTACGTATTAAACAGCGCTTCTTCATTCTACTGGTTTGGAGACTGATTTATTTTGAGTCTCATTACGATTCTCCCATATGCACATTGTAGTTCGGATCGTATATAAATTGCAGGTCTATGTTGTTCTTTGCCTTACTCCTTTTGTTTGTTATCCTGGATATTTATGTTTTGGCTGAGGTACCGTGGACTTCGTATGGAACTGACTGTGGTCTCTGCGATTTGACCAAGTCGATTATGCTTCAGGTTTTGCACTGCCTCAGGGATTTGAAAACCCAATCGGTTAGCCTTCGTATTGTACACATGATTTTGGACCCCTCTCTTTGTGATTCTAAATCAATTTGGGAGAGAACATGTGTCAGCACTGATTTTGCTTTCGGTGCCCAAATACTTTAGTGTGAAAATTAATTTCAAAGGAAGCATGATTCGTCCCCTCTGTAATGACATCGATTAGGCCACTGATTCGAAATTACCATGACCTTTCATGAATTTTATGATCTTCAATTCCTGCCAAATTTTTATTGCTGTGTACGGGTTTCACTCATGTTATTTCTTCGTTATACTTGCATCGTTTTTAATTTGTTTTTGCCTTGTTAATTGCTTCATTGTCTCTAGCTCTTATTAAGCCTTAGTTATCACCCTCTAGGACCTTTTCAATGACAAAAAAGCTCGGGAGAAAATACCGCCCCACACCTAGCGGGCTTCTGATTCGTTTCGTGGGACAATATTTTCTTGTAGCTTCTAAAAAACACCCAAACCATCCTCTATTCTATTAGAATAAAAAATTTCAAAAAACAGGCCCTTAAGGCCATTTAAGGAAGGTTTAGGATGTGAAACCACCCCACGCCCAGCGGGTCTCTGATTCGTTTTGTGCGGGTGGGATCCCCCTTTGCTTTCAACTTTCCCACAATCAAAAGATTAATTAAACCTTTTTTCTTAATATACATTCTCATCCTTACAATACTATTTTATTCGGGTTTTGCTATCATTATTTATTACCATTTCAATAAAATCCAGCTCACAAAAAAACCAAAGTAGAATAAGGCCCAAATCAGGCCGAAGATCCAAATAAGGCCCAAAATCCACACCAAGCCCAAGGCCCAAATCAGGCCCAAGATCCAAATCAAGTCCAACTCAAGTCCTGTAACACCCCATCTTAATCCAATCGTGGTTATCGCATACTTAACAATATAAACATAACATCGCAGCGGAATTTAACTAACGCCAGGACCTTGCCACGGTGTGAGCAACAGAATATACTGAACATTAAGCATTTACAATCACTAAACCAAAATGTACATACCAACCAAGTTTATAAGTATCTCAAGTAGTAACATAATTATCCAAAAGTACCAACATTTACAAACGGGTGTACATGCACATCCCGTACACAAAAATAAGGCCCGTCCTAGGTCTACCCACTCCTACTCTCAAGATGCGTCTTCTGTGGACGCTTACCTGCAAAATGTAAACAGCAGCCCCCGAGGGTCAGCACCTTTGCTGGTACGATTCTCTTATGGCCCCCAAGCTAACGGGACTACGAGTAATTGTCGATAGCATGGAGTTGATTAGATACAAAACATAAATAAGTGCAATAAAACAACAATCCACAAATGAACAAATATAGTTCACACACAATGAACGTCTTAAAAGCGTTCCCTTAGTAAGTGAGTTAATCAGTTAACTCCTCAAGTTACAATTCCTCTTATCCTCAGTCCATTCTTAACTTACCTCAATCTTAATCCTTAACTTATTCTCTCAGTGTACAAACCGTTCTTTTAATAGAAATGGTTGTCTCTTATCGTAATGTTTATTTTTGTCGGGTCAAAAGTAACCCTAGCCAATGAGCTATTAACTCCATTTTGGTTGAATAAACCACTTATCTTAATCTTAGGATTTAGGTGATCCTACCGCACCATCTTATTCTGCCTCCCACCTTGAACTGTAATCCAAGGTGGCTGAGTCGACATTCGACCCTAGGCAACAAGTCCGAAGACAAGTCCTCAAGCGGAAGTCGGATCTAATTCAGATACCGACCCCCTTTCCTTAACATGCATGACCGGAGTCAGTCCCGGATTCCTCACTCCCCCCTTAAGTTCCAATTAGTGAAAACCTTATGAACCAAGTGTTAGTTAAACCTTCTCGGGTATTAACCAACCGTTATAAAAGTATATATCCCCATCTCATTCCATTACGTACTAAACTTAGTTAGTACCAAACCTCAAGCCAAGTGTGTTAGTGTAAAGGAGACACACACACACACATCAAGTGCAATAAAACCGGTTGCATGCTTTATCTTGTTTTAGTCATAGCAAATAAACAGATAGCACACAAGCCGAGGGACATCTCGTTAGCAAGCAGGTCACAAGAAAACCATACCGTTCACCATCGGCGGTCGTTGGTTTAATCTCTTTCCAAGTCCCAATTCACAAGCCCTAAAACATTCATTCAGTTTTTGGTTATTAATTACTTAACTCAACCCAATTTACTTCAACTTTCTTAACCACTAACATTTACCCACTAATATCCACTAAGTCCTTTTAGCTTTAGCTTAAACATTTAAGTGAATCATTCCTCATTATTTCTTATACTAATTCACCCACTTAATTCTCATTATTACCCACCAACATGTCTTAAACAGCCTTATAACATCAATACCTAACAATCTCCATCATTAAAGAACATTTCCTAAGCTTAAACACCATTATTAGAGTGGTCCGGGACTTGGTCCTTATCTTAGGTCGCGGACCATCTCTTATCAATACTCTCGGGTGAATTTTGACATTGGTCCGGGTCCTTGTACAGACCTTAAGTCCCGGACCATGTCTTTGCCTAACTCTCGGTAATGTTTAATAGGGTGGTCCGGGACTTTGTACAAGACTCATGTCCCAGACCAATATGCAGAAGTAATTCTCGGCTCTTATTTTGGGGTGGTCTGGGACTTTACCCTGGACTTAAGTCCCAGACCAGCTACAGATTTTTACCCTTTTGCATTATTCTAAGTCTTGTTACACTTGTTCTCTTCATCCATGTTTTTCCCAAAGTTCACACATGATCTTAAGCATATTCTAATACCAAAATAACATCATAAACTTGCCTAATTCCTTATCTAAACTTGTTACTCATTTTCTTACAAAATCTCTTAACACTTGTAACACTACAAAAAAATGCCATTTACAGACACATTTTTTGTGTCAGTATAGCCACAAAAAGTGTCAGTATAGACTCAGTTGACCTTTACCGACACATTAAAAAAGTGTCGGTATAACCTCAGATACTATAGGTCTATACCGACACATATAGTGTGTGTCGGTAAAGGGTTCTGAGCTTTTACTGACACTTATTTTCTTAGTCAGTAAAGGCAGAAGATCTATACTAACACTTAATGTAAGTGACAGAATAGCTCATGAATTTATACTAACACAAAACTAAGTGTCGGTATACCTATATACTAACACATATTTTATGTAGGTAAAAGCTGTTTATACAAACAGAAAAAACCATCCTGCAATAGCTATACTTACACAAAAGTAAGTGTCAGTATACATATATACTAACACATAATTTATGTTAGTAAAAGCTGATTATACAAACAGAATAAACCATCTTGTAACAGCTATACTAACACAAAATCTATTGTTAGTAAAACTTTTACTGACACAAAATATAATTCAAATAATATTCATAAAATGACCAGTGAATTCTCGAACAATAAATGAGGTATTCAATAAGCTCCAATGCCATTAAAAATGTTAAGAGTTTACAATAGCTCAAGTTCAACACTAACATTCATCATTATCCTCCAAAAGTATTGTAATCAACATCAAGATAAGTTGTGTTTAAATCAAAAAATACAATATTCATCACTAGAATGTAACATATCACTCTCTCTCTTTCTTCATACTTCTCCTACTTCTAAAATAAAATCTTGACTTCATCCACATTCTTTTACTCAGCACCTGCACACATAAAAATATATCGTCACAAAGATAGAAGATAAGTAAATGGTTATCCAAGATAAGTGGAAAATATTCATAAGTAAGAAGGAGTACCATTAGTATTTCTTTCACTCGACGAAAGTTGATTTTCATTAACTGAGCGATTTGTACCGCTAGAAATATCACTTGGAACCTGAAATATATAAATACACCACAAACTTCATTGGGTAGTTCACTCTTCACCACACACAAACACAGAGAATATGCCCAAACTACACATTTGGAAGAACTTTAGTTGTTGAAGAAATACAGAATCATAACATAAAGCTGAAGCTCTACTCAAGGTGTTATGTCAAGTCAGATATATATATGCGTACACGTACTTGATCTCATTAATTATCTGGCTTGGTTAATTTTGTGCATGATTCTTTGTTTGCGTACACAAATTGTTGTGTACAGGATAAGTTTAAGTTGAGACTAAAGACTTTGGAAGAAGGGTTTCAGAATGATCATCATCACTTCTGAACAAATGAAAAAAGAAACAGCAAAGGTGATGATGATGATGAGAATTGTGTATCTGGGGTCTTGTATGATAGATTACAGAAAGAGGTCATTCATTTGATGAAAGTTTGTGTTGAGAAAGACTCAATTATAAATGCCAAAGATGAAGACAATAAGGTATAGAACACAAGTACAAGAATAACATTACCTGCACATTAAGGCTGTTGAAAAAGTTTGACATGTTGGCCTCTGGAATGTGTTCCTTCATGAATCCAACAACACTACCCAAGACCTTTTGTGTCTGGGTAAGGGTCTCCCTTAGCTCATTAGCAGCTGTTTGCCATGTTAGTTGATCTTCACCAGATGTAGCTACTTTCTTTTTCACAAGTGGAACTCTTCCAACACATTGAACATGACCTCTTTTTTCAGGTCCTTTAGCTCTTGATAATTCATCATCCTTCCAGATCTCAACCCCTACTATGCCATTCGAAGAGCTTGCTCCATCCATGTATCCTTTCAAAGTTTCCTAATATATAGAAATATAACATAAGTATTTTACTAGACAATATTCAAATCGACCAAAAGTTTAAGTAATAATTACTTACAACAACTTCAGCTGCTTTATCATTCACTATGCTCCCATTTTTACGAGTTCTGCTCTTCACATAAAGTTGAGCACGTGTAGGCCTAGCCCCATTATTTTTTTTAGCCTACATCAAGCAAAACTACTATGAATGAAAAAACGTGCTGCAGTTCAAGGCATGTTGAAGTTAAGAAAATATATGATAAGAAGCAAAGAAGTCAAGGAACACATATTTTGTTGCTATCACATTGTGCAGCCTGCAACATTGTGGAGTTATGAAAATGAAAAACTACTAAACAATAAGTCAAGGATAAAATACAAAAGGAAATAAGCAAAGTTTTCACCTCTTCGTACTCAAGTCTGGCGAAAGATTTAGTTCCTGTGCAATGAGGCTCATCTGATTTATTACGATTGTTCTTTTTTTGTTCACATAACATCTGAAAGTCCAAAAAGTTGATTACAATTTGAAACTAATGCCACAACAAATATAAAACAACATAAAACATCAAATCATCATATGTACCTGGTATTCTGGATTCAACCAAAGATTCACAAGATCTTTCATTTGATCTTTGTCAACTCTGTCATCTACCACATTCGCAAGAATTTGATCAGCAGTCTTACTTGGATCGTAGTAGCATTGTTTCAATTCAGATTTCCATCCTTTCCATTTTTTCCCACATCAGAAATAACCCAACTCTTCAGAAATTCAGGTTCAGCTGGACAAAATGTGAACTTCTCCTATAATAGTTGCATATAGTTGAATATTAGAGCATAATACATATGATACTTCGACAACTAAATCAAAAGTAAAGTTCATATTACAAAAATTATAACCTTCACAATGCTCCATAAGTCATCCTTCAGCCTTTGGGGGACTTTTCTCCAGTCTGAGTAATTGATTGGTAGATGTTGAGGCATTCTTGCAAGAGTACCCAGGAATCGGGTAAATGTACAAGCTTCTCCGCCAACTGGTAAACCCAACTCATTTAAGTTAACTTGAACTCGCTGATGACTCTCTAAAGTCCACACATCTTGCATCCGTGTATGTCCACGAACTTTCTTTGCAACTACAGTTCACATAAAAATAATACAAGTTAGAAAATGATAACCAAACAATAATAATAGTTGGGAAATAGAATGCATAATTTGCAAGGACAGTTTCTATAATTTTAATATCTGCACTAACCTGGTTGAGAATCATCATCCATAGTGGTTTCTTCATGAGGTGTATCCATAAAATCTGATTCACCATCATCCATTGCACCATTTTCAATTGTATGAAAAGTTTCTTGTGATTGAGTTGAACCATCTTCCTGTTGTGCTGACCCTTGAGATTGATTGTTGATAGATATCACGCGTAGCTTACGTTTAGCCATTCTGTGTGAACAAAAGCTAAAAAGTATCACTGTAAAAAGGTTAAATTTACATTAAAGAAAACGGTTGGTAAGAAAATCAAATGCATTTAGACATATAATGAAGTTAGTATTTAAGAATATAATGAAGTATTAAGATGTACTACAAGAAAAAGATAATGTACCAAATATATGAACAAAAAAGTTTAAAGATGAGTATGTGGGGTTACAAATTTAGGTTCAATTCACAAGACAAAAAACAATTCAAAATAATAATATATAGCCACTAATTTTGATCATCTTCATCTTGATCTTCCATATCCTCAAGTTGCATTATTGATGTCACATCTTCTCCATCATCGCCATCAACCCCAACACGATGCAAGTCTACTACATCAATTCTGTCATCATTGCCATTCTGGTCCATATAAGGTTCTGGCTCATCACCCATGTCAAAAACATCCCTCAACTTTACTTGCTTAGCAACTAACCATCCATCACATCTTGCATCTTTGATGTAGAACACTTTCTCAGCTTGTGAGGCCAGAATGAAGGGGTCATCAAGTAGATTGACTCCAGTGTGAGCCAAATATGAGAAGTTGACAAGTGTAGCACCAAGAGCATCCTGTTTACATCCTCTGTTGATGTCAACCCAGTCACATCTGAATAGTGCAACTCGTATCTTACCAGAATAGTTTAACTGAATGATGTCTTTCAATGATCCATAATACTTGATAACTCCGACAATTGGCCTAGTATCTCGGGCACTAGCATAACTATCACCCCTCACACTGACAACCACACCACTATTTTGTGACTTCAAATACTTCTCATGGTCTTTGGTATGAAACCAGAAGCCATTAACAATGTAACCAGAAAATCGTTTAACACAAGTATTTGGTCCACGAGCTAACCACTTAATTTCCTCTGGAACACTTGCACCCGCTTCTTCTAAGCGCGCTACCTATAAAGTTTTAAAAGTGATGAAAATGTAATCATTTAAAAAAAGGTGAAAGATCAAAAACTATATCATACTTAGAAGTTGAATGAATTATACCCGACTTTGGAACCAATCACTAAATTGTTGAGAATGAATTTTCTCAATCTCATACTGTGGCCGGCGCCGTGAACGGTTTTGTGCTTGAATGGTCCTCTTATGTTCCCTATGAATGGTATTAAGTAGGTACATAAAAATCTGAAGGGAAAAGAAGATCCACATTTCATAAGTACAACCACTTACTCACGATATGGCTCAACTGATTCAACATTGAACAACACGTAACGGTATGCTTGTGCAAGTGATTGTGCATCTATCTCACAATTGGACCTTCTCTTTCTTTTTCCATTTGGGATCTTGGTAGCTTTTACTCCTAGTGGTCACCCGGGGCAAAGAGAGTTTGTACGTTCAAGTTCATTTTGGTCACTAGTGTCATCATTTCTTACTGGTCTTGTAAACTTAGTTTCTACACCCGAAAGAATCGAGAGCAAAAGGTTAAACTTTCTTGAGCCATGTATCCTTCTGCTATTGAACCTTCTGGATGAGCTCTGTTGTGCACATAGGATTTAAGTGTAAGAAGGTACCTATGATGAAATTGAAGATTAGTGGCTGACAATTTCACAAGTATACAATGCACATTGATGATGAGAAATGTACCTTTCAATAGGATACATCCAGCGAAACGTAACAGGACCTCCAAGCCTAATCTCTCTTGCCAAATGAACTACCAAATGCACCATGATGGTGAAAAAAGCTGGAGGAAATATCTTTTCCATATTGCATAAAATTATGGCAATACGAGACTCGAGCTGTTTTAGGTCATCTTCAGTTAGGACTTTGCTGCAAATCCTTTTGAAGTATTCACAGAGGTCAATCAAAATAAGACATACATTGTCAGGTAAGTTTCCTCTGATGGCGACGGGTAAAAATTCCTGCATCAACAAGTGGCAATCATAACTTTTCAGCCCTATTAGCTTTTTATCTTTCATTTGAACACACCGGGAGATGTTGGATGAATACTCATCAGGAGGTTTGATATTCTTGAGTACTTCTAAAAACCTTTCCTTTTCAGACTTGGTCATTTGATAACATGCTTTGGGCAAGTAGATAGTTTTCCTCCTAGGATGTCTTGTTGGATGTAGTTCTTTCCTTAAACCCAACGCTTGCAAGTCAAGCCTTGCTTTGTAGTTATCTTTGGACTTCCCGTCTTGTCCCATTATGGTCCCATAAACATTCTCAGCAACATTTTTTTCCATGTGCATAGCATCAAGACTATGACGCAACAACAAATGTTTCCAATATGGTAGCATGAAAAGAATGCTTTTCTTCTTCCAAGGGCCATTCTCATTACGCTCAAAGAAATTAATACCTTCTAATTGTTGTGTGATTACATCTTCAGAGGAATTGGAGGGGGATCCCTCAACTCTGTGGTACCATCGAATGATGAAGCTTCAAATCGATACCTATGCTCTGGTGGTAGAAATCTGCGATGACACATGTAGCAGAATTTTTACTGTTATGGAGCCATTGAGAAGTAGTGTTAACACCACATGCAGGACAAGCTAATCTTCCTCTAGTGCTCAATCCAGAAAGACTAGCATAGGCGGGGAAATCCGAGATTGTGCCGAGTACTGCTGCCTTTAATTGAAAATATTCATTTCTGAGGCATCATAGGTTTTAACACCAACTTCCCATAGCTCATTCAACTCTTTGATTAATGGCTGCATGTAGATATCAAACTTATCTCCAGGACTTTGAGGACCAGGGATGATGAGTGAAAGAATGATGTTAGGTTGTTTCATAACCATCCATGGAGGCAAGTTATAAGGTATAAGACATACAGGCCACACACTGTAAGTGACATTCATTGTTTTAAATGGGTTGAACCCATCGCTTGCCATGGCTAAGCGAACATTTCGAGGTTCATCCGCAAAGAGTTGATATCTTCTATCAAAGTCCTTCCAAGCTTCAGCATCCGCTGGATGTCTCAGTTTCCCATCTTTATTTCGATCAGTATGGTGCCACCTCATAAGACTAGCAGTTTTTGAGCACATATAAAGTCTTTGAAGTCTAGGCTTTAATGGAAACCAACGCAAGACTTTTGCTGGTTTTTTCTTTTTACCAATGACCTCCTCATCTCATTATTAGAGGTAACTTTCCATCTCGAAGCTCCACAAGAACAAGTTTCTTCTTTCTCTTTGTCACCCCAAAAAAGCATGCAATTATTGGGACATGCATGAATCTTTTCATATCCTAAGCCTAAGTCAGAGATTATCCTTTTAACCGTGTGAGCTGCTTCTGGAAGCTCATTACCCTCTGGTAGTAAATCTTTCAGAAATTCTAACAACATCGTGAAAGAGTTGTTGCTCCATCCATTTAGGCATTTCAAATGGTATAAATGCACTAAACAGGATAACTTGTTGTATTTGCAATTGGGATATAGCTTTTTTTCAACATCCTTTAACAAGTGATAAAATTTTCCTGTATCATCCCCAACTCTAGGCTGATTGTTCAAATCAGTTTGGTCTGCATTATGTTGAATCCCTTCTATATTCAATTCAGATTCTTCCTGAAGAGCCGAGGGGAATAAATCATTTAATAACCCTTGCATATCATGGTTAAACCTTCCTCCTTCTTCCTCTTCCTCTTCATTAAGTATCGCAATGCTAGATGATTCTGTAGACTCTTCTCCATGATGTTTCCATCTTGTATATCCTTTTACAAAACTAACCCACTGAACGTGATCGAGAACCTCTTGTCTCGTACGATAATACATATTCAAGCAATTAACACAAGGACATAAAATTTTTCCCCTAACAGCCTTTCTTTCAAAAGCAAAGTTTAAAAATTCTATAATTCCATTTGTGAACCGATCACATGACCTATTCGGAAGATACATCCAAGATCTATCCATCATATAACAAAGCTGCGAATAAGTATAATTTCATATTAGTCGGCAAAGCGTGTAGAAAAAAAACTATGATTTATTATCTTCATATCAATTTAATTATAGTTTGCTATTTATATTATTCAACATGGAATGGAAACAAATAGAAATGCAAAATAGAATATTAAGGAAAATTTTAAAATGAAAAATATAAATATAGTCAAAATAGAGGAAAGTGTAATTACCTCAAAGCTGACTAATCCTTCTTTGATTTTTTTTTCTTTTCTAGATCTCCTCAAGGTGATACCAACATGAGTGGGTTTACTCTGTAAACCTGATGCAAAGTTAACCAATAAATCAAATCAATAATGATGTAAATACAACAAGGTGATGAGAACACATCCTTGGCATAGCCAACATGGCCGGTGCCCAGACAAACAACAACAAAAGACAGGATTTTACCGACAGTGAAAATAAAAAAGAAGCCAAAAGCAATACCAGACAACTAGGTAGATTAGAATTAGAAACTCTTCAGATCAACTAAACTCAACGCAATGTACCTTCTCCAGTTTAAGAATGATTTTCGTTATATTGAAGATACTCCAAAAGTAGACACAATTTCTGACATGTTGGAATAATATACTATGCGAGCAGCAGATCAAATGTCATATTAATTCGTTATATTGAAGTCCATGTAGAGAATGTATCGGAAAGTGCACTACGACGGTGACAACATTAAAGAGTCAGTTTTGTGGAACTATTTGTTTCTTAAATGATCTGAATCGTAGCTCCATGTGCTTACGGACATGCAATGGAATAATATACTATACGGGCAGGGAGAAATTTGTTTGTTTCTCTGGGTGTATCTCGCAGTTACATGTCCTCTTCTGCTCTATTTGAAGCTTTATATTTCTTTGAGTCTGTTAACTCCAAGTCAGACGTCTCTTCCAACTTGGTTACATGTTGCTTTATCAGATATATCTGAGGCTAGTTTTCTTTGGATTAAGCAATATCACCCGAAGTTCCATGATATATCTATTTTTAGTAACTTAAGGTTCAGGTCTTTGAGGATGGAAATGCATCCAAAATGGTGAAAGGAGGGAGTACTTAATATGCAGAACATGAACTAAACAAAGCTAACTTTTAATAGAATGATTTTCGTCATTTGTAATCATTTTGTGTTGCTTCTGTAACATTATCCAATTTTCTGTTAGAATTGGTTTAGTACTACTTTTCTATTGTTGCGTTAGAAATTTGTTTTTCTTATAGTTAGTGTAACACACTGTATGCATCATTTTGTTTCTTACAATTTTGAAACCAACAACACAAGCATAGACAAAACATTAATAGAATACACAACATGCAAACACTAGATAAAACAGAGGTAAAGCTAGAGAGGAAAAGAAAATTCAAAAATTGAATAACCCATCCAAAGGAGAAAATAACGGTTAAAATTTCAGCAGAACAAGATTCATCCATCCCTGTCTTAATGATTCTGGGATATTATTCATCAGCCCCAATTTCATAATGGGTCATCTGAACAAGATCCATCCATCTCACCAGCTCATATTATATAACCAATTTAATTTACTGTTCAATATCTCCCTCAAAAGCAACATATATTACCCGATTTTGTCACGAGGAATATGCAGTCACCAGGAATATCTATGTTACGGTTCAATATCTCTTCTCCATTGCAACATATATAACCAATCAAACGTTTGATTTCATAACAGATACCTAAACCCTTCGCTTATATGCAGGTAACTTATTAAATCATACTGGATACCAAGAAAGAAAGATTAAATTATACTGGAAGCACCATAATTCAACTTTAAGATGAGAACCAGTTTTTTCAACAATCTATTCTATTTTCAAGAAAGAAATCGTAAGTTTTTTGTGGTTTTTTACGAAAAATCAAGAATGAGTTCATAACAGAATAATGTGACGCGCTAACCCCCCATTCATCAATTTACAATCACAAATAGAAGTATCTTGTCATCTAGGGTTTATAATATGAGGAGAATACTTACCGTACCTGCGCAGAAGAGATTGAACGTCGACTCAACTGGAGCAAGCCACCGATTGAAGCAAATCACCCACTGGAGAAGTCACCGGCTCGAGTGAAAGTTCTGAATGGGCTGGAGCGGAAATTGGGGGAAACGTAGAGAAATTACTGGGATTCAATCTTCCTAAGTTCTTCAACCTCCTGTACGCTCGTGCTTATTTGGAGCTCCTGATTTCTTCTACCGCTTCGTTTCTCCTGGTGCAGTTTGCAACGCGTAATGTCGATTGAAGGGGAGGTATAGCGACAGATTACTGGGCGGTAAACATCGCGCCAATTTTTTTTGTTTAGGTAGATAGTTTTAGTGACTTAAATAACTTATCAATATAGATAATTTAGGTACTATACTGACTTTAAATTTTAGAAGTTAGTAAAATAAAGATTTTATGTCAGTAAAGTTTAGGTATTTACTGACACTTTAATAAATGAGTTAGTAAATATTAGGTGTGTACTAACACTTTAATAAATGAGTCAGTAAAGATGATTTAGTTTTTACTGACACATATAATGTGTTAGTAAATTATACCTATAGAGACACTAAATAATGTGTTAGTAAAATCGTGTGTTAGTAAATGATACTTTTTTGTAGTACTAGTACTTTTTCTCTTTTAATGGAAATTGAATGTTTTCAGATGATAAACTGTAAACAATAGAGTAAGAACAAATCGTATGAAGAGAGGAAGAAGAAGCAGCACTGTGCGCTGCTATTTCGAGTATATTAAAAAATTCAGAAACCTGAAAGCGAGTTTACAAGTACTTATAATTTTATCATATTGAACAAAACGACATGAGAAATCAGAGGGAAAACGACATGGGCGTCCGGGTGACCCATCCGGTTAACTGATGCGGATGCCATATGTTTGAAAATTGAAGAGCTGTCCAGACGTCCCGTCCGGCTAACGGGTGCGGATGCACCGCGACTGGACTTCTGTATTTACGGAACTCTGACTCGCGAATAACATACACGCGTCCGGACTAGTTGGCCGACGTCCCACCCGGACGTGTGCAAACTATAAATCGGTACAAATATTGTACCAATCCAACACCCCCCTCCCCCCGCAAGACATAGGTGAGCTTGCTCAACAAGTCTTGAAGGAGAACCATCTGCCATACCAAGTTGTGGCAACTGAGCTTTGTACCGACTTCCAGGAAGAACCTTCATCATCATATCAGCTAATTGAGTAGACGTAACAGTAAAATGAACATCGATCAAACCCTCCCGACTCTTCTCCCGAAAGAAATCAATCAAGCGCAATATGCTTAGTCCGTTCGTGGAACACAGGATTGCGAGCAATGTGTATAAGACTGATTATCACATTTGACAGCAATATGAGTAACATCATCTACTTCAAGTTCGTGCAACAGCCGACTAAGCCATGCAAGCTCGGCGGTTACACGACGCACGAACGAACTACTCTGCCTCGGCGTAGAAAGAGACACAAAAGCTTGCTTCTTAGTCTTCCAAGAAATCGGGTTATCACCCAGGAAAATGTAAAACCCAGAAACAGAGACGGGACTCGGGGCAAGCTGGCCAATCAGAATCACAATAAGCTGTAAGCCTTAAGTCGGCGGCACCACTTTTATTCAAAACGATACTGTAACCCATAGTACCTTTGAGATAGCGCAAAGCATGAAGAGCTGCCTTCATATGAGTGTCCCGTGGTTTCTGCATAATGACTGAGGACTTGCACAGTAAAACTCAGATCAGGACGTGTATTGGAAAGATAGTTCAATTTACTAGCAAGTCTCCGGTACACAGTTGTAACACCCCTACTCTATTCGGCTCCTAATCATCTTACTTAACAATATAATCGCAGCAGTAATCTCAACAATTGACTACTGGTGTCACCGTTCTTGCTCGCCCATACGAGTAATAACGTGCTTCCTGATATGCTCTTAAATACGAAACAATTTCTCGCAGTGACAACAAGAGATAGATCCAGCCTTCCAAACCAATATAAAATTACATTCACAGTGAGCATTCTAAGTATCCCAATCCTATACATGTTTCTAGGTTTGTATCGAAATGCAATAGTGCATATCAAAACAACTGTAATTAAACTACCCAGCGCGTCACTTCTTTGCCGACACCGGAAGTTGCATACCTGCAAAAATGGTAGTTTGTGGTATGGAATCAGCCCCTGCTGAGTATGTTATTACCTGACCGTCATGCACCCTCGGACCATTCGGTTATTTGGTCGAGAGCATGCAATTCATTTCCATGCAAATAGTTCAATGTTGAAAATGTAAAACAACAATATATATATTGCAGTAAACTCAAATAACAAGCAAGCCCCCGGCTTGACACATCGCATCGTATTACCCACTGAAAGCGTTACAACGCTTATATGAGTACAGAGACTCCATTCCAACAAACACCTGAAAGTTCATAGTTGAGTACATCGACTCGCTCGACCAACAATCCACAATTATCCACACACGAGCACAACGACTCGACTCATCCAGTTCACAACATAGTTATAAGTACAATTATTCAATTAATCCAATTCACAACACACATATGTGTACAACAACTTATTTAATCAACACCACCAACATACCACACATATCTACAAAGCATAACCAATGGACAACAAGGCGAAGAGCGACAGAACTATAAATAAGTAAAATTCCCGTCTTTGGCATACAATCCCAAATAATGTTCGCCTAATGTACGAGCTAATATAGTCGTTTGTAATTGTTCAGTCATGCCTGATGACAACGTCTCGTTAGAATGACGTGTCTCTAAGTTACCCATCGCCTATGGCGGGTCACACACGGCAGTAGCCACTCCAGCGGTAGAGTCTCCGACCGACGAACCATCTGTAGTCCGTTGGAAATTTGTCCAGATATTTACGGTTACCACACGTACCCTAGTATCGTTAATGGATTACAGTTCACAGCAAGAGCCACATCCTCTTGATAAACTGACCTATACCATCGCATTTGTTTTATTATTTTCCTAACACAGCAGACTAAGGTCGTTAGTCCAATCCTGAGTATGTCGACTCGGGATCCAGTGTTAGATACGAGAGCGGCGTTAAAGAGGCCAATGCTCCGTATGTAAGTCTCAGATAATTTATATCTTATTATCTTAATGCTACAACGTTTTTCTTACGTTCCTTATATTACACATATAAGACAACATCATTGCCGCTAGTTCGTTTAATAATATGTTCATATATACGAACTGTACTGTTATCGTGCAACAGTAATAATAATAAGCAGCATTAATATACAACTCAAGCATATTAATTCACACAAGCAGACATTCAATCTTATCACAGATTTTCACACAATGTCTGAACTGAGGAAATCCTCAGAGACAATCAGCCACATAAATAACATACCGTTCACCCGGATTGTATTACGGTGGAGTATGAATCAGCAAGATCCTATGCTCCTTGTGTCGTCTCTAACAGTCTTGATTATTCCTTGTATGAGCTCGGTCTCTTGTAGGAAAATTCACCACATGATTTAGACATGTTTAATACACCAAAACAAGATATGGTTATACTCCAAGCTTGAGCTTAACCATAAGGAATAATTAATGTAAGATTTAAGGCAAAAATCACCTTAAAAATGCAAGGGAAGTTCCAATGGTTTTCGGCCTGTACCAAGCACACCTAATGGTGTTAAATTCACCATATCAACATAGGAAATAGCTAGGCAACAACAAGCTGCTATGGTAATTGATTTTACCTTGGCAAAATGCCTTAAAAGGGGTATTTCCTTTGGATCTCGGCCACCCTTGCTCCAAATGGCTAACCAACTGATTGAACATGTAAATATGAATATTATGAGTGTTTAAACTCACAAAAATCAGAAGAAAGAAACCGGATGAAGAGTGGAGATCCTTAAGGTATGTTTTTACCTTAAAATGTAGATTTGAACAACCTTGGTCCCTATACTTGGTTCAGCCGAGTTTAGCTCTTGTTCTAACCTTAGAACACTGAGAATGAGCCATAGGAATTGATGAGCCACGAAATCTAGGTGTAGGTAGTGAAGAGATGAAGAAAAAGAGCTAAAAATGACCTTAAAACCTTACCTTGAGAGCTTAGGAGTTAGATCTGCCTTCCATGCTCAAGAACAAGGCTGGAGAGCTTCTAGGAAGGAGAGGAGCTCGGCTGGAATGGAGGGAATCGGACAGGAGCAAGAGGAATGATTGGAAATGAGCTTAATTATTGAAAAAGGTAATAAAAGTAACTTTTACTATTTCAAATTTGGTATTTGGTAGCTTTTGTCTAATAATGATTGTGAGCTGTCTTCCCACCTCCTTGCCAGCCGATTTCCATGGGGTCAAATGGGTCATTAATTGACCATTGACCAAACTTGGTCAATTTGACTCAAACGGGCCCCCTTGCGGGGTTTTATTAATATTTTAATATTAAATTGTAAAAATTTGTAAATTTCTGGAATTAAATTCCTAATATGATATAATGTTATATTATCATATTTAAAGGTAATTATAACCTTTAAGCCCATTAAAAACCAATTTAGAAGGCAATCTCACAAAAACGTGCTTTAAGGTGTTTTAGCGCACATTTTTGTGTCACAGGGTGTTCCTGAGCTTAGTTCTCCTTGAGAACGGTTTTGTTGTGTTCCTTACTTCATTATAATACTTAGGAATCCACTTTGGATCCTATTTGAGGTCATACAATCTTTATGGTGCTTTAAAGCACATTTTCGGCTTTACCGATCTTAAGGCCTGTTTTGCCTTGTTGAGATCTTTTAGATTGTTCCCCAATAGTATTTAGATGTTTATTAATCATCTTAGATCATTAATAGATCATTTAATTAAGTTTTAAAGGTTAGGGGTATTTCAGTCTATCCCCCTTAAAAAGGCTTCGTCCCGAAGTCCTTAATCCTCTACAGTTTACCTAAGGAATCAAGTTCCACTAAGTAACCAAACAATCCATTGCTATGGAGTAACTCCCACTAGGTTCAGACCTAGTCTATACATACGGCATATATCTAATAGCCAAACTCATGGTATAAGCTCATTCGTTTCATAGCACTAAACAAGGTGCACATCCAATTCATCCACAAAAGTACTCAGCGGTACTATATATATATTCAACCATGCGCAAAACTCATAGTACACAGCACTAGACAAGGTGTAAAACTCATGGTACACAGCACTAGAAAAGGTGCAAAACTCATAGTACACAGCACTAGACAAGGTGCAAAACTCATGGTACACAGCACTAGACAAGGTGCAAAACTCATAAAGTACTCAAAGGTGTTTGCAAGGGATACTCCACGCATCCCTATCTACATGTTAGTATCTTGCGAGGATACCCACACATCATTCCACATGTATGCATGCACATATAGTTAACGTTGACAAATCACTGGGAAGCAGTCTTAAAGACCAGGACTTGACGATCCCCAACCCAGCCAACGTCTACTACCCGCAGACACACCGGTTTAATAACAAAGGACACTGCGGTCCACGGCTCCACGGACAGTATCACCTTATTTCCTTAGTCACCCACAGACACACCGGTCTAATGACAAAGGGCTCTGCGGTCCACGGCTCTCTGGGTGATGTCACTCGTAGACACACCGGTCTAATGACGAAGGACTCCACGGTCCACGGCTCTTCGAGTGACGCCCTAAATTCCAATTTCTATTCATATCTGTGTCCACTTGTAGGAAGTTTCGAGAATCATTCAACCCCAACGTGGTCAGCGTCAGTGTTGAACTATCTCTCACCTCAATTTGTGTTCGGTTTCCCTTGATCGGACCAGGATCAAGTTCAACTTCCCACGTCAATTTCAATCAATCAATTGTTTATTTACTTCTGATCTTGTTTCCTCTTGGTATTTGCCACCTTGTGTTCTATAGATACACAAGTCAACCAGTGTAATTAATCTAATCACCGGCATATAGGATCATGTATCCTAACCATGTACTAAGTTTACTCGACTTATAATTATTCATACAATTCCTAGAGGTTTTACCTCCACTAGGTTATACATCGGTCTCATGCCGACTCACTCATCGCATTCCAATAATCGGTTTCATACCGAGTCACAAATCATATGGTATGGAGCTTTCTACTCCTTCTATTTGCCATCTCCCACCGAAGCTACCAGATAGACCTACTTGAACTCTCAACCGGAGATAACAAGTTAGGCGTTTATGTGTTTAGTGTTCGCAACGTTTGCATAAATAATCGGAATTAGGATAAGAACACTCTATCTGTTCTCCCTTCCTATTCACCACAGGAATGCGAACTAAAATATATATATATATATTCATACACATAATACATCACAATATTACCTCAAGTAATACAACACAACCATAATACTTGTACTCTACGTACAATAATAGTTTGCAGCATGTGTACCATGCGCTACGTACTCCTACATACGGTATTATTCATCGCTCTAACCCTACCCCCCTTAAAAATGATTACGCCCACGTAATCTACGAATATATCATCGTGAAGTAATAAGTTCAAGATGTTTGATTCCAGTGGAATTATTCATGCACTAATGTGCTACATATTTCATTACCCCTTTTTTTTATAGGGTCTGGCTTTAGCCCCTCAGGTTATACTGTCTATCCTGGTTAGGTGTATGTATATTCATATACAGTTTGATCGGGAGATGTAAACACGTCATTTGTTTCCCCTAACCCACTAGGTACGTCAAACCTAAGCAATATGGGCCCACTCGCTCCGCAAGCAGTATGCCCAAC
The DNA here is from genome assembly GCA_023374045.1 of Limonium bicolor. NCBI lineage: Eukaryota > Viridiplantae > Streptophyta > Magnoliopsida > Caryophyllales > Plumbaginaceae > Limonium > Limonium bicolor. Next base: position 90,499,977 of record CM041781.1, read on the forward strand.
TACCTTATGGTTAGTTTACCCCTCTTAGGTAGTAGTTTTATGTCGGTTTCAACTCCATGTGACGGTGTTTTCTACACGGTCTTCCATAATTATGGGAATGGAGTAATTTATTTGACTGCGTGGTATCGTTAGTCACACACGCTTATTATTTTGACTAGCCATTCTATTCAATCCTCCTGAATTCTATACATGCTCATGGTATATTCCCATGAGTTCATGCCACCCTACCGAACTAACCTTCGGTATAAGTGTTGTCGAGCTATGCTCTAGCATCTAGTGTTTACAACAGTTGTCTCTAAAATATCAAGACGAGTCTGATATGCACATCTAACTGGCGCCTCATGACTCCAAGTTATTTCCCTCTGGAATGAGTTTGTTCTTTGGGTACCTTGTAGGTCCGCTTTTGCTAGTGTGAACTCGTATCCCTCGTGTGTTGGTATTTTAGTATCCGCATATATGGTTCATCCCTCTTCTCCATTAGGGGAATCCATTTGTTTATCTGATCTTCCACCTTCTGATTCTTACCAGCATAATCGGTTAACATTATTATAATGGTCACTCGTTGCGCACCATGTACCAGTCGATTGGGCGGTTATCCGTCATTGCGGTTTGTATGGAGTATCTAATCTCCAGCTTAGAGTGTCTCTTGTAACGCTCGCCCTTGCCCTTCGTCTGTTGTAAACATACAATATGACTGTGGGTTTTAGCTTGGTATTCATTTTCTGTTCAAACCTAATTGGTACTAACATAATAACGTTTTATGGCTTGAGCATGTGGTTATTATTACTTAATGCAACATCATCGCGGTGCCCTCAGCGCGTGGTATAACTCTCTCTATGCCCCCTTTTTGGGTAGCATCTATTATCACAAAGGTTTCTCTAATATAACTTCCTTAGATACCACAATTCCTCTCCTCATTCATGAGTTCAACTTGCCATTACCATTAAATTGGCCTTAGTTTCCTCGTTTACTAAAATCCGTAAAACTTATGTTCTGACTCCTCCACTGTGGAGTTGCGACTTCATGTCACTTTATTATTAAGCTATCCTTGATTTTCCTAACCTTGCTAGTTTGACTGAGATCTCTCTCGTCATTACATGGTTTACCTAGTCAGGGTTCCATTCGCTGACTTAGACGCAGAGTTGATTACCTCCTGGGTCCTTACACTACTCGTTTACATGCATGGGGTACCATATTGACACATTACTACTTACCGAACTAACTTAATATAGTTTGTCAGGCCCACAAGCTCCTAGGAGTGCAGTCGTCCCATGTCTCGTTTAGTGCACTCGTAGCGTTCGTACCGGTGATTGTCGTACTCTTAGTCTCGGTAATTTATGTTTGAGTAACTATGCTGCCAATTCTTAACCTTTAATGTCAGAATGGCCCTAAATTAGGTTCTATGGTTTCCTTTATCAATGTGTATTTCCTTTACTTTTCTAAGATAGGTGTTTGCGACTTATCGCCTTAATTCTGGTTTCCACATGCTCGTCATCTGGTATTTGTGAGTGGGGATCAGTAACTACTTATTACCTCTCCCGTTTACTCCCAGGATATTAACGCCCTCCGGTACAAGTTTTCAGTTCTAGAACTCCACCCAATCCATTGGGTTACACCCCATGGTGTAGTTCGGATCTATGATAAAGGTCGACACCTCATGTTTCCCCTGTCTTTTGGTAGTCCCGTTAGTCTGATATTAATCAATACTCGTGATTCATCACCCTTGTTCCCCTGGTTTTGGGTCACTTTGGCTGGGGTACTAAGGTATCCCTCCGTAGCCTATGCCATACTATTCAGACTCATTACTTATTCTGATAATTAAATGATTGTTAGTCTTGTTATTTAATTTATTCCTGGTTGGTTTCTAATACTTCTTCCTGAGGTTACAATTGGATACCACAACTTAGTGGTTTCCTCTAATCATTCCCTTCCTTGTGTAGTCTTACTCTTATTAACTCATATTTCCTATCCTCTTTGAGGGGAACTGGTGTCTTCCTGTTATCAGGCAATTTTTACTTTTTGTTTATATCCACTGCCCTCCATACGGAAGTCTAGCAGTTAATGGATCAACAACACCTCCGGTGTGTGTGGTGGGGCATTACATCGGCCCCTTTTTATGCACGTTCCCATCTGCCTATTAATTATTATTATTTTTTTAAGGTCCTGACTCATATAGCTCACTTCTTGTCCTCTGGCAATGTTCGATGGTAGTGGTTTAGCCACGAGTGTCGCGCACTCTCTAAATATGGTTATGCTGGTCCTGAAGACTCATCACTCCCCCACCGGTAATGATTGACGTTTAATGTCCATACCGGCACTGGGGCTAGGCTTGTAGGCACTAATTACCGTTTATTCTCATTTTACTCCTCCCCTTTTATATTCCACTAAATGGTATATTATTTTCAGGTTTAATGGTTAGACCGGCTAGGTCTTCCCGAGGTTTTATTGACCTCAAACCCAAAGGGTTCGTACCCCTACCTTTAAGAAGGCTATGTCCTGCTTTATTGCATACGGGCCCACATAAAATTTTAGTGTTTATTGGTAACCGCCTGGACTACTACATCCTTTAGGGTTAGTTTACCGTCGCTGCACTTGCTGTAGCAAGTGCGCAAGGCAGGTTGAATTTTAATGCTTTGGTTAATGTGGCACTTGCAGTGGCAAGTGCACCATGCAGACTGAGCCACCAGTACGGTGTGTCAGTGCAGTGTTATTCCCTAATCGGGTACCTGTTCTGGTCAAAAGTTCTTGTTCAAAATAATACAGTCTCACTCCCGCACTCGTTCCCACAAGTTTACCGTGGTAGTAAGTTCTTACTTTCCTCACGAGGTGTTGCATGATAGCAACTTAGCGAGTTCTTGTTTCTACAGTTCTCATGATCTCTCCTCATGCACGTCGGGCCATCTCGAACTTTAGTGTTGCATGGTTTTAGAGTTACTCGCTTCGGGTGAGACTTCTATAAGGTCATCCATTCCGTCCGTTACATATCATATCTAATCATTACTCGCCGTTTCTACCTCCTTTCTTTCTCCCCAAGTGTACCATCGGTGCTTCCTGGATGTAAGACAGGGTTGCCTTGCTTATAGCAAGCTAGCCCCATTAGTCCTACAGGGAGTTTCTCCTCAAACTCGGTCTATTATTTATCTCATCCTCGTATGGTAGACATTACGTCATTACCAGGACCCCTGGTCCTAAACATTACATCAAAACCCAAAGTCTTATTTTCTACCTTTAACCTAATCTTCTTAGCATCCACATCGGGTCCTTCCGATCAGGAGAGTTATCTCCATGGTGTTTCTCATTTCATTGTCTTACTAAATAGTACTCGAGATACGGGCTGCGGCGGGTGGGGTACCATTGCAAATTTCCCGGGATGCTCTCCCATCGAGTGCGAGCGGTTCATACCATCTTCACGTTACTTGGGGTTGCTGGACCTTCACCACCTTCCGCTGCTCCGTGTTCTTCCTTGGTACTGTTACCCTGACCTCTCTCTGACATAAGTCAAGAGGACGGGTTAGACCTTTACTCGGTCTAATACCGTAGTCTCGGTCATTTATTATTGAAGTGCCTCCACGATTATGGTGTGCAAGCTTTAAGCATTGCATCAACCCCGCAAGGTCACGTATCCTCACAACGTTTCCCGTATTCCCAAAACCTATGCTCACTGTATAAATCCTACTATCTCTTGTCATCAGAGCGGTACTCCGCTCTGATACCACTTTTGTAACACCCCTACTCTATTCGGCTCCTAATCATCTTACTTAACAATATAATCGCAGCGGTAATCTCAACAATTGACTACTGGTGTCACCGTTCTTGCTCGCCCATACGAGTAATAACGTGCTTCCTGATATGCTCTTAAATACGAAACAATTTCTCGCAGTGACAACAAGAGATAAATCCAACCTTCAAAACCAATATAAAATTACATTCACAGTGAGCATTCTAAGTATCCCAATTCTATACACGTTTCTAGGTTTGTATCGAAATGCAATAGTGCATATCAAAACAACTGTAATTAAACTACCCAGCGCGTCACTCTCTTTGCCGACACCGGAAGTTGCATACTTGCAAAAATGGTAGTTTGTGGTATGGAATCAGCCCCTGCTGAGTATGTTATTACCTGACCGTCATGCACCCTCGGACCATTCGGTTATTTGGTCGAGAGCATGCAATTCATTTCCATGCAAATAGTTCAATGTTGAAAATGTAAAACAACAATATATATTGCAGTAAACTCAAATAACAAGCAAGCCCCCGGCTTGACACATCGCATCGTATTACCCACTGAAAGCGTTACAACGCTTATATGAGTACAGAGACTCCATTCCAACAAACACCTGAAAGTTCATAGTTGAGTACATCGACTCGCTCGACCAACAATCCACAATTATCCACACACGAGCACAGCGACTCGACTCATCCAGTTCACAACATAGTTATAAGTACAATTATTTAATTAATCCAATTCACAACACACATATGAGTACAACAACTTATTTAATCAACACCACCAACATACCACACATATCTACAAAGCATAACCAATGGACAACAAGGTGAAGAGCGACGAGAACTATAAACAAGTATAAATTCCCATCTTTGGCATACAAGCCCAAATAATGTTCGCCTAATGTACGAGCTAATATAGTCGTTTGTAATTGTTCAGTCATGCCTGATGACAACGTCTCGTTAGAATGACGTGTCTCTAAGTTACCCATCGCCTATGGAGGGTCACACACGGCAGTAGCCACTCCAGCGGTAGAGTCTCCGACCGACGAACCATCTGTAGTCCGTTGGAAATTTGTCCAGATATTTACGGTTACCACACGGTACCCTAGTATCGTTAATGGATTACAGTTCACAGCAAGAGCCACATCCTCTTGATAAACTGACCTATACCATCGCATTTGTTTTATTATTTTCCTAACACAGCAGACTAAGGTCGTTAGTCCAATCCTGAGTATGTCGACTCGGGATCCAGTGTTAGATACGAGAGCGGCGTTAAAGAGGCCAATGCTCCGTATGTAAGTCTCAGATAATTTATATATCTTATTATCTTAATGCTACAATGTTTTTCTTACGTTCCTTATATTACACAATAAGACAGCATCATTGCCGCTAGTTCGTTTAATAATATGTTCATATATACGAACTGTACTGTTATCGTGCAACAGTAATAATAATAAGCAGCATTAATATACAACTCAAGCATATTAATTCACACAAGCAGACATTCAATCTTATCACAGATTTTCACACAATGTCTGAACTGAGGAAATCCTCAGAGACAATCAGCCACATAAATAACATACCGTTCACCCGGATTGTATTACGGTGGAGTATGAATCAGCAAGATCCTATGCTCCTTGTGTCGTCTCTAACAGTCTTGATTATTCCTTGTATGAGCTCGGTCTCTTGTAGGAAAATTCACCACATGATTTAGACATGTTTAATACACCAAAACAAGATATGGTTATACTCCAAGCTTGAGCTTAACCATAAGGAATAATTAATGTAAGATTTAAGGCAAAAATCACCTTAAAAATGCAAGGGAAGTTCCAATGGTTTTCGGCCTGTACCAAGCACACCTAATGGTGTTAAATTCACCATATCAACATAGGAAATAGCTAGGCAACAACAAGCTGCTATGGTAATTGATTTTACCTTGGCAAAATGCCTTAAAAGGGGGTATTTCCTTTGGATCTCGGCCACCCTTGCTCCAAATGGCTAACCAACTGATTGAACATGTAAATATGAAGATTATGAGTGTTTAAACTCACAAAAATCAGAAGAAAGAAACCGGATGAAGAGTGGAGATCCTTAAGGTATGTTTTTACCTTAAAATGTAGATTTGAACAACCTTGGTCCCTATACTTGGTTCAGCCGAGTTTAGCTCTTGTTATAACCTTATAACACTGAGAATGAGCCATAGGAATTGATGAACCACGAAATCTAGGTGTAGGTATTGAAGAGATGAAGAAAAAGAGCTAAAAATGACCTTAAAACCTTACCTTGAGAGCTTAGGAGTTAGATCTGCCTTCCATGCTCAAGAACAGGCTTGAGAGCTTCTAGGAAGGAGAGGAGCTCGGCTGGAATGGAGGGAATAGGACAGGAGCAAGAGGAATGATTGGAAATGAGCTTAATTATTGAAAAAGGTAATAAAAGTAACTTTTACTATTTCAAATTTGGTATTAGGTAGCTTTTGTCTAATAATAATTGTGAGCTGTCTTCCCACCTCCTTGCCAGCCGATTTCCATGGGGTCAAATGGGTCATTAATTGACCATTGACCAAACTTGGTCAATTTGACTCAAACGGGCCCCCTTGTGGGGTTTTATTAATATTTTAATATTAAATTGTAAAAATTTGTAAATTTCTGGAATTAAATTCCTAATATGATATAATGTGATATATTATCATATTTAAAGGTAATTATAACATTTAAGCCCATTAAAAACCAATTTAGAAGGCAATCTCACAAAAACGTGCTTTAAAGTGTTTTAGCGCACATTTTTGTGTCACAGGGTGTTCCTGAGCTTAGTTCTCCTTGAGAACGGTTTTGTTGTGTTACTTACTTCATTATAATACTTAGGAATCCACTTTGGATCCTATTTGAGGTCATACAATCTTTATGGTGCTTTAAAGCACATTTTCGGCTTTACCGATCTTAAGGCGTGTTTTGCCTTGTTGAGATCTTTTAGATTGTTCCCCAATAGTATTTAGATGTTTATTAATCATCTTAGATCATTAATAGATCATTTAATTAAGTTTTAAAGGTTAGGGGTATTTCAACAGTAGAATCCTCTAGCAATTCACCATCAGTAGCATGAAGAGAAACCCCCACAAGCATAGGCCCAGCTGCAGGCCTAGTATCGGAAGGCAGAAATTCATTGACAAGTTCAAAACAAAACTTGCGCTGAGATAAGACAACACCATGTCCCGTAGGAATAAACTCAATACCAAGGAAATAGTGGAGCTGTCCTAAGTCCTTGATCTTGAAATTATCATCCATGGCGTGTTTGACAGAATCATCATCTGATTGATGAGTCCCGATGACAAGAATATCATCAACATAGATAGAAATATATAGGAAACAATCCTCAATCTTACGGAAGAACAAATAGTAATCATTCTTGGACTGCACAAACCCCATAGTGCAAATGCACAAGTTTAGAAAACTATTGTCGTGAAGCTTGTTTGAGACCATATAGAGACTTCTTCAGTAAGCAAGCTTTGTTTTTACCAACCACTTCTAATTCAAGTGGCACTCTCATGTAGACTTCCTCATTCAAGTCCCCATGTAAAAACGCATTATTAACATCCAACTTATTAATCACCCATCCCTTGCGAAGAGCAACTGTAATAAGAGACCGAATCGTAGTCATTTTAACAACACGAGAAAATGTTTCATGATAATCAAGACCATGCCACTGAGTAAACCCTTTCGCCACTAGTCTAGCTTTATAACGTTACAAAAAACCATCATATTTAAACTTCACCTTGTAGACCCACTTACAACCTACTAACTTCTTCCCCTTGGGCAGATCAACAATCTTCCATGTACGATTTGCTTCCAGAGCATGCAACTCATTCTGCATTGCGTTGCGCCAATGCTCATGGATAGTTGCTTCATTATAATGAGTGGGCTCATCAGCAACAAACAATGATGCAAGCGACTGGGCTGGTCAATCTACAAGGGGTGATATTAGTTAAACTCTCGCAATCAACAAGAACATTGTCAGTCCCTCTTCTGTAGATACGATCATCAAGAATATCATGAAAAACCATAGTACAAACATAATCAATAAAATAACGAGGTTGCTGAACAGTTCTGGTAGAACGCCGAATTTCCTCTCCAGTGAAAATAGCACCCGGTTCGGTAGAGGCGTCAGGAATAACACTCGAAGAATCAATAGGCTCAGGAGAAGGAGCATCACCAGAAACAGACTCAGGAGATGTAACATTGTCAGGGGCCACCTCTGTAGAAGATGGCAACAAGGCAACGTCATCAGAATCACACCACAAAACAGGCACATCGACAGCATCAGCGCGATTAGAATCCCTGCTGTCCCATAGCTGCGCATACATAAATTCCTAAAAGGGAATGTTTGAGGATAAAACTTAACATCCCGATAAATATTCACCTTCTTTGTGACAAGACTCAACACCTTGTGACCCTTTCTCCTTGGATCTTCTCCCAAATACACACAAGCTTCTGCACGAGGACTAAACTTTCCATCATTCGGTCCAAACAAAGTAACATAACATAGACATCCAAAAGCTGAATATCATCATAAATGACCTTATTCCCATAAAGGCACTCGTAAGGTGTGGCGCCCTTTAAAGCTTTCGTGGGAATCCGGTTGACTAAGAAGGTTGCATGCAGGATACACTCTCCCCAATAGAATACGGGAACCTTGGACTGGAAAAACAAAGATCTAGCCATTTCCAAAAGGTACTTGTGCTTACGTTCGACCACGACATTTTGCTGAGGGGTGTGAGCACAAGTTGTCTGATGGATGATACCTTCTGTTCGATAGAACTGCTGTCCCTCATTGGAACTACCCGATTCATATGCATTATCACTACGGACAACTTTGATTTTAGCATTAAACTGCCTTTCCACCATCCGTATAAAGTGAAAAATGGCCAGCCAAGACTCTCCCTTGGTGGACAGCAACTGTACCCATGTCGTGCGTGTGTAATCATCAACAAAGAAAATGAAATATTTAACCCATTATATGTCGCAGATCGAAAAGGACCCCATACATCAACATGTATCATCTCGAACGGTTGAGCTGTTTTAATTTCAGAGTGCGCAAAAGGATGCCTCTGGGCACACGCTTTATGACAAATATCACATGCAGACAGACCCATAAAATCTTGCTTCTTTATTAAACTCATGTCAATAAGTTTGTCAAAGGGTACATGTCCTAGCTTCACATGTATGTCAAAAGCCGAAAAATTACTAAAAGAAACAGAATATAAATCATCGCAGGCGTCTTGTCTCCTTCCTTGGATCAAACTGCTAGCCCAGTGCTCAGCACGACTCTGATCCAGAAAGTAAAGACCGTCAAACTCATCTCCTAACAAATCACTCGTTCCTATAGTACGGTCCTGGACAGAACAAGAACGAGAAGTAAATGTCAGGTCATGTCTGTACTGTTCAATCAATTTGCGAACATAAATCAAATTAAACTAGAATTCTGGCACATAAAGAGCCCCACTGATCCAAAAATTATTCCCAAATTTCACATCCCTTGTTCTGTAAATCTGTTGAGGCCGACCATCTGGCAAGACAACTGATTTACAATGCTCTAGATTTCTCATATTAACAAACAAGCTTGAGCACCCACTCATATGAACCGTAGCTCCTGTATCTAATATCCACTTAGAGGCCAAATCATTCGGGTCACTGTTCAACAAAGAGAGACTACTAGGTGAATAAACCAAACTCTTACCAGAAAAATTACAGTAAGAATTGTCATCCTTCGCTATACTGACTTCCCCCCTTGTATCAAACCAGCAATCTGCTGAAGTATCTCCGGACTCAGCTGACTAACCACTTGTGAGCCTCGATTTTAAACCCTATCCTATGTTGATGAAGTTGATTGGGATCTAGTCGGGTTTTAGGTCCACTTATAACCTAAGGTTAATAACTATGTCATATAACAATAATTATTAAATCATATGCTAGCTCACTGGAACCTATTGTGAGTCGCCACCTAATTTTTACCTAGAGTAAATTAGGAAAGGTAGAGTTCGGGTTCGGGGGCTTGATATTCGACTTAATTAGGGTTCAATTACTTTCATTACCCCTAGAAGTCGTTTTTCCTCTACTTAGTTTAATTACGGCTTATTACGAGTCGTTTTAACCTAAGTGCGCGAGCTTCTGTTTTTTTTGTTTTTTAGCATTTTTTTACTGAAAATAAAAGTGAAAGTTGAAATTACCTAAACTAGGGTTTCGGAGGTAGAATTAGGTCAAATTTTGTTTCCGTCCGTAGCCACGGACCTAATGTCCGTAACCACGGACCCTAGTTAATCTATGTGAAAATAAAAGTCAAATTAAACAGAAAACAAAAATTTGAAAAGTCCGGGGCCACGGACAGGATGTCCGTAGGCCCGGACATAGTTTGACAAAACCTAAATTTTTAAAATTTTAAAATCCCGCCGCCGTCCGTGGGCGTCCGGACTTACGGACAGGGAGTCCGGGACCCCGGACATGACGTCCGTGGGTGCGGACCGCCCTCGGACGGCGGCGTTGAGGCTGTTCCCGAAGGTGTTTTTGGCTCAAATTTTATGGGTGTGTAGCCTGAAAGATGCACAAGACGTTAGTGATTGAAAGTTTGCAATTTGAATTCGAATTAAGCACGAAACTTGGTAAACAAGTTATTGGACAGAAGCTTAAACAAACAACAATACAGAAGCGTACGAAGGTTAGTTTGAACCCAAAATTTGAGGCAAGACAGATAACACCGTAAAGAATTAGGGAAGGGGAGTTTCTACCTGTTTTACCTTCGGATTCACAACGGTTCTTCACACCGGGATTCGTCGAGTGCTCCGTTGATGGCAGACCCGAAAGGTTTTCGAACCAAGCTTCTGGTTGTTGGTTGTTCTTCTGTTCTTCACGTTTTGGAGGTGGTTTGGTTGATGTTTGATGATTGTTGATGTGTTGGGAGTTGAAAAATGTGTTCAGATGGTGATTTCGGGGGACTTTCGATGTGATTTTGGTGCTTGGATGTGTAAAAACGTGGAGAGAGAGAGACGGCTGCCTTCTTTGAGAGTCTAGGGTTCTTGAGGTCCTGATTTGATCATGGGATAAGGTTCCTTATATAGGCTTCCTTAAAGATAGAAAAATCCGGTAAAAACCGAGATTTACCGACGTTTTAGCTCAAGGGCTTCCAAAAGGAATTTGATTATGAAATTTCACACATGGGTAAAGGATGATATTTCTGATTTTTCTAAAGTGGAATCGAATTTTTTGGATATTGGAATATTTTTAAATTCAATTTCTCGTCAGATTCAATCAGAAATTGCTAGAACATTATTGGAAATTCGAAAAATCAAAATTCCAACGCCATTATGCTTCAGATGTCATCCTCTATCATGGGTTAAAATTTCAAAGCATTTTGAATTGATTTGACCCTTATTTGGAGGAGAGAGAAAGCCTATAGGGGGCTTAGGAGCCTTGAAAAATTACGAAAATGCCCCTGGAGATGACTAAGCTGTCCCTAGTACTCTGAAATGTGCCGATCGAATTGGGAACCCTCGCTACTAGCCTATTAGTAGACTCTCTTCCGGGGGGTTGAAATTTTGGGTATAACAGATTGCCCCCCGTCAACTAGACTTTGTAATGGAAATGAAAAGGCTAGTTGATGCTTGAGTGATACCCCAAAATTATGGATCTTAAAAGACCACAGGTGCAATCCGACAAGTTGCGTCGAGCTATTCTAAGGCGCTGACTACCTATGAGTAAAGTGGAAGGGTGTCGAGCGGTTCTAAGGCGTCGACCACCTAAAGGTAATAATGAAATAATGTCAGACTATTCTAAGGCGCCGACTACCTATAAGGATGATATGACGTCAAGCTATTCTAAGGCGTTGACTACCTATAATGAATGAGATGATGTCAAGCTATTCTAAGGCGTTGACTACCTATAATGAATGAGATGATGTCAAGCTATTCTGAGGCGTTGACTACCTATCAGTGATTGAAAATTGGTGTTGGGTCGATTTCTTCTATTCGGGTGAGTTCTGCTGCTCTAGTGAGTTCTGCTGCTCTGGTGAATCTGAATCTTTGGCTGAGAATCTGCATCTCTGAAGAGTCTGTATCTTTGGCTGAGAATCTGCATCTCTGAAGAGTCTGTATCTTTTGCTGAGAATCTGTATCTTTGAAGAGTCTGTATCTTTGGCTGAGAATCTGTATCTTTGAAGAATCTGTATCTTCAGCTGAGAATCTGTATCTCTGATAGGGTGAGAATCTGTATCTCTGAAGAATCTATATCTTGGGGCGAGAATCTGTATCTCTGATCGGGTGAGAATCAGTATCTCTGAAGAATCTGTATCTTTGGGGCGAGAATCTGTATCCCTGAAGAATCTGTATCTTCAGGGTGAGAATCTGTATCTCTGAAGAATCTGTATCTTCTGGGTGAGAATCTGTATCTCTAAAGAATCTGTATCTTATGGGTGAGAATCTGTATCTCTGAAGAATCTGTATCTTCGGGGTGAGAATCTGTATCTCTGAAGAATCTGTATCTTCGGGGTGAGAATCTATATCTCTGGTCTATGATGAGGAGTCTCGCACTGAAGAAGATGCATGGTCTCGCAATGAAGAAAACGATGGGTCTCGCACTGTTGAAGATGATGGGTCTCGTACTAAACGGATGAAGGAAAAGCCGGATCCCACACTGATTCTAGAAAATGCAGGGCCTCGCCCTGATTTTGGGTCTTGAACTAAAAATGAGTTAGGAAGATAATGGTCTCGCGCAAATGATGAAAACTGATTATTGGAGTGCCAAACATGGCAATGATGATAAGATGTATGCAATCAAAATATATGAAAGATACTCGTTCAAAACAGGAAACTGTTGGAAAAGGTGGCAATGTTGAGGTGTTATGCAAAAGTTGTAAAATGCAACTAAAGTGTTTGTTGGAAGCTAGCCCAAAACAAGGAACTATTGAAAAATGTGCTAAACATGGCAATGCTTGAGAAAAACTCTGCTGAAAAAGGAAAGTGAAATAATCATTTCCTGACTAAAAATTTCAAATCTGCAATTTGTTTCTTAGAAAATGAACATGCCGTTGGTGGAAGTGTGTGGTGTTTGTTGTGGTGCTTGTGATAGACCTGGGACTGTGTTGTGATTTTGGATGGTGGTCAGGGTTATGACGGGTTTGATGTTTTTGTGGAGGTAAGGCTAATGACGGGCTTGAGAGTGTGTGTATGTGGTGGTAGGTGATAAGTGTCCAAATGAGCATGATTTATAGGTGTATTTCATATTTTATATTAGCACTTTTCTTGCTCATTTCTCCACTTCGGTTAATTTTCCTCTAGTTTATGTTTTATTGTTTATCTCACAAATTTATTGTTCAAACATGAGGAAAACCAAGCTGGGAGTAAAGTAGATAAAAAGACAAACGCATAGACGCAAACGGCTCAGAAAACGGACTTATAACGAAGAATGTAGAGCCGGTCAAACAGAGTCACGCGAGAGTCACGCGGTGGACTGGTGCAACCGCCCCCTAAGTGGCGGACGTCACACGGGCAACCGCCGGGGGACAAGGCTGAGGCAACCGCCTCTTAATGGGCGGTTAAGGAGGCGGACTAGGCTAGGAAGACCGCCCACTAGCTGGCGGTTAAGGAGGCGGACTCGAGTGTGGGCACCGCCCACTAGCTGGCGGTCAAGGAGGCAGTTGTGCCTCGCGACCAGTTTCTTTTCGCCCGTCGTCGTCTGCAACTTACCTTCACTGTCTTCAACTCGCCCACTCGTCCACTGTCGCCGGCGCCTACCTTATTTCGCTCCCCGTCTCCAACTCCTGTCCCCTGCAATCAATGCTTCAATCAGTGAGCAATCAATGAGCTCAATCCATTCACGCGTTCCTTATCTGCTACCTTTGCCTTTTCCTTTCCCTATTTAAACCCACGAGCTTCACCCAATAAATCACTCACGAATTCACCAATCGATCCACGACCACTTCACGCCATCTCATTTCTCTTCTCCGCCTTCTCCATTTTATTTATTTTACAGTCCACCAAATTCACCTCTAGCCCTACGTACACAAAATAGCAGAGTGAGACGGAGTGATTACGGATGATTTATATTACTCTCGTCTCTATCTATCTATTTAATATGTTAGGCTAGTTTACGTTTACTCTGGGAATAGTTATTATGTATCTGTACTAATTATGCAATATTTCTACTGGTTTATTTATATACAGTTTGTTACGTTTTAAAAGTCATCTCGCCTTTTTAATAGATCTCGCGAATTTATTAAATTGCTCTACTAAGTCTATTTTGATCAGACCAGGTGATAAATAGACAGGTTAATTAAGGCGTAAAACTGGAGGAAACTTGTTATGATTTAATAAGTTAGTATTCAGTTGCAAATGTAATTCCTCAATTACTCCTCTGCCGTTCGCAGGCTTTTGCTTGAACCTTGATTAGAACCTCGCATTACAGGTGAACGAGTTCTTATGAGGCTATGACTTAGTCCTTAAGATAATTACAGGAACCTTGCCAAATTATTAAACCAGTAGAGATAGCTTAATTATGCAGATTATATTAACCTGACCCAGAGTACCATTTTTTTATCTGTCAACTTAGTTTATTTTATTCTTTCTTTTATTTATTTTACAAGTCAATTAATCCACCCCCCTTTTGTGACACGCTTAGGTACTATTATATGTACATTAGTCCCACGGTTCGACATCCGGTTGCTTACATTTTCACTATACTACTGCGACCGGGATTTATTTGCAGCCCGACGTTATTTTTGGGTTTTAATTTCTTTCTTTTATGTTAATTACACCACTTAAACCACTCAGATTATAACGTCTGCAAAATGGCGCCGTTGCCGGGGACTAGTTTATTCTAGTCCCTAAGCCCGGATTATTCACTTGTATTATTAGAATATTTTGTTCATATTATTTTTGTTTGTTGTTTATATTTATTTTCTTTTATATTTTGTTTATATTATTAATATGTTGTTTCTAATCCTTTTATTTTCTAATCTTTTTCAGTAGTTTTGTTTTATACAGAAAAACACAAAAAAAAAAAATCTCTGTACACGGCAAATGGAAGAAGCGTTTGAATATTGGCAGGATTTATACTGCTCCATATGTGGGGGAGCTCATGATTTTGAGGATTGTCTCATAGTCCAAGAGCAACTCTGGTTAGAAGATCAACCAGACTACCTGGAGAGAATCGCTCAACTACTAGAACAATCAATGAGCGAAACAGTTCAAGAGGTAGAACACCCCACTACAAACGAGCCATTCATAGAGATTCCTCCCTCTAAAATCAATTACCGCTATTTCCCCTCCTTCTCTAATATATACCCAGACAATGAGGATATTTACATCCTCGAAATGAAGAGAAGGAATTGCCACCACCTCCCACCAAAATATCCAAACAAAACGCCACTATCACCTTTGAAGAATCAGTTCTCTCTGAAGATGATATCGAGCGTTCTTTCTACGAGCCTCACCTACAAGAGGATGATGTTTACATCCTCCAATTTGAGGAAGAAAAATCACCACCACCGGGTCTTCTGTTAGAACTACGTTCCCGGCAATACCTCCTCAAACACCAGATTTTGTGGAGTATTAATTTTCTTTATTTATATGCCGAGGTAACGTTTTGTTTTGATCCAGGATAACAAGCAGGCGTCTAGCCAAAGACGTTAAATAAGGGCAGCTTCCCGGGAGGCAACCCGGGTGTACTTTTATTTTATTTGCTTTTTAGCTCTTTTTAATTTTCAGGTTCTCTTTAAATTTTATTTTTGCTAACTTTTAACCCCGTTTTTAGTATGGTTGCTCCTAGTATCTTATGCAGGTGCACCTCCATATGGACACCGCAACCAAGCTACGCTACTTGAGGCTGAAGCTCAAGTGTGGGGGAACTCCTATAAACGCAAGCAAAAATAAAATCAGGGGAGTACCAGTTTCTTTAATATGCTTTTATTTAAATAAAAATTGTAGAGGAGCGTTTATATGCTTAAATGAATATTTGTGACCTTTGTGTTATATCTATTTTATCTACTTACCGAAAATGTCTTCTGATATCTTCTCTTGTTTTTCTGGTGAACAATGAGGACATTGTTCAATTTAAGTGTGGGGGAGTGTGCCCTTTTCGGTAACATTTTGTGCTTAAATGTTTAATCTCTCTCCTTATCTTTCGTTTGTCCAATTCAATATTATGGACCCTTTATATGTGGGTTGTTCTCTTTAAGAATAAATATTGTTATGAATTGTAGGATAAATGTACAAATTTTAAAAATTTTGATTACTTTTGAGGAGCATTTTATATGCGGTGTGACCAAAATAATCTGCAAATGGTTGGATTTTATTGCTCAGGGTTTCTTTCTGTCTTCTCTCTTAGGGATTGCTAAGGGGTACTTCTCTGTTAAAAAAAAAAAAAAATACAAAATAATAAGGGACTAGCGAGACACCATTGGTAACCAACAAAGAGAGTTGAGTGTTCTGAAATACAAAGGCGTGATGCCTACATTTTCTCATCCCTTATGCAAAAGTGAAGCAAATGCATAAATCTATTTTTCCTTTTGTTTTCTCCTCAATGCCCATTCTTGAGAGAAGTTGGCAATGGTAAAAGTTCTCAGTCACCTAAACAAAAGAAACATTGAAGTACCTTAGATCATACCCCGAAACTCTATATTTTATTTTCACCCTGAACACACCTATGCCACCAGCAGTTAATTTTTCACACTCCTCAATAAGTTGAAAAGATCATGTTTATCCTACCCTTCATAATAATATTTGTTAGTATTGAGCATTCCCTACTTGGGTACGTGGTTTTGCTTGAGGACAAGCAAAAAGATAAGTGTGGGGGTGTGATAAGTGTCCAAATGAGCATGATTTATAGGTGTATTTCATATTTTATATTAGCACTTTCTTGCTCATTTCTCCACTTCGGTTAATTTTCCTCTAGTTTATGTTTTATTGTTTATCTCACAAATTTATTGTTCAAACATGAGGAAAACCAAGCTGGGAGTAAAGTAGATAAAAAGACAAACGCATAGACGCAAACGGCTCAGAAAACGGACTTATAACGAAGAATGTAGAGCCGGTCAAACAGAGTCACGCGAGAGTCACGCGGTGGACTGGTGCAACCGCCCCCTAAGTGGCGGACGTCACACGGGCAACCGCCGGGCGGACAAGGCTGAGGCAACCGCCTCTTAATGGGCGGTTAAGGAGGCGGACTAGGCTAGGAAGACCGCCCACTAGCTGGCGGTTAAGGAGGCGGACTCGAGTGTGGGCACCCCCACTAGCTGGCGGTCAAGGAGGCAGTTGTGCCTCGCGACCAGTTTCTTTTCGCCCGTCGTCGTCTGCAACTTACCTTCACTGTCTTCAACTCGCCCACTCGTCCACTGTCGCCGGCGCCTACCTTATTTCGCTCCCCGTCTCCAACTCCTGTCCCCTGCAATCAATGCTTCAATCAGTGAGCAATCAATGAGCTCAATCCATTCACGCGTTCCTTATCTGCTGCCTTTGCCTTTTCCTTTCCCTATTTAAACCCACGAGCTTCACCCAATAAATCACTCACGAATTCACCAATCGATCCACGACCACTTCACGCCATCTCATTTCTCTTCTCCCGCCTTCTCCATTTTATTTATTTTACAGTCCACCAAATTCACCTCTAGCCCTACGTACACAAAATAGCAGAGTGAGACGGAGTGATTACGGATGATTTCTATTACTCTCGTCTCTCTCTATCTATTTAATATGTTAGGCTAGTTTACGTTTACTCTGGGAATAGTTATTATGTATCTGTACTAATTATGCAATATTTCTACTGGTTTATTATATACAGTTTGTTACGTTTTAAAAGTCATCTCGCCTTTTTAATAGATCTCGCGAATTTATTAAATTGCTCTACTAAGTCTATTTTGATCAGACCAGGTGATAAATAGACAGGTTAATTAAGGCGTAAAACTGGAGGAAACTTGTTATGATTTAATAAGTTAGTATTCAGTTGCAAATGTAATTCCTCAATTACTCCTCTGCCGTTCGCAGGCTTTTGCTTGAACCTTGATTAGAACCTCGCATTACAGGTGAACGAGTTCTTATGAGGCTATGACTTAGTCCTTAAGATAATTACAGGAACCTTGCCAAATTATTAAACCAGTAGAGATAGCTTAATTATGCAGATTATATTAACCTGACCCAGAGTACCATTTTATTTATCTGTCAACTTAGTTTATTTTATTCTTTCTTTTTATTTATTTTACAAGTCAATTAATCCACCCCCCTTTTTTGACACACTTAGGTACTATTATATGTACATTAGTCCCACGGTTCGACATCCGGTTGCTTACATTTTCACTATACTACTGCGACCGGGATTTATTTGCAGCCCGACGTTATTTTTGGGTTTTAATTTCTTTCTTTTATGTTAATTACACCACTTAAACCACTCAGATTATAACGTCTGCAGTAGGGGCTTATGTGTGCCTGTGTAGTGGAGGTGTGGAGGTAAGGGCTTTTGTGGGCCTGTGGTGTTTGATGTGGTGGTAAGGGCTTATGCCTGTGGTGGGATGGTGGTGCTCAAGCTTTAGGTTTCAATTGGTGTTGTCATGGCAATTGTTGGAACCAACAATTGCCCCCAGTATTTTTCCTTAGGACAATCTGAGCTAGAGTTCATGGCAATGATCGGAACGATCAATTGCCCCCAGTATTTTCTTTAATTAAACGTGCGAACAAGTCTCATCCTCACAGGGTCGAGGCTTATGCTTTGATGTGGTGCTTCCTATCCTACACTCAACGTGGTTGGTGTTTACACTCATTTCTCGCTCATGGTCATAACCTCTAGACCATTGAATTCGATATTTGATGGATTTACGCATTTGATCTGTTACTTTCACGTGATTGGACATACAACTATCAAGTCGGAAGTCTTCAGAGCTTATAACGTGGCCATAGGGTGTGATGAAAGACGACAGGATCATGGAGGGATATTTGAGGTATGTGGAGCCTAAATGGGTGACCAAAGCTGCAACTTGCGTCTTCTCTCGGATTCATCTTCTTTGTGTTGAAGTCGTCTAGCTGCTTTGTGTTGACGTTGTTTTCGAGCTTCTGGACTTGGACTTTTGAAGTTATCCTTTACACCATTTCTCTTTTCGTCTTTTGGATTTCTTCGAGGCACTTTGGTTTTGCCTCTTTGTTTGATCCTTTCTTGTGACTTGCCTTCGGGGTTCTTGTGTTTCCCGGTTTTGAGTTTTGAGAGCTATTTTGATGTGAGCTCTTTTGATCCTGTGTCACTTTGGGACCATTTGCGGATCACTTCGTCATGCTGATAGCGGCTTTGCTTCTCTGGACTGATGAAAACGTTATCTGAGAGTCAGGCTCCTCGCTTCCTTTGATCACCGGGTTGGTTATTCATCATTGGCTGGGTTATTTTTGTGGAGTTCATAATATCGAAAATGGATATACGAAAGGCTCAACGGAGGTGCCTAGGGTTTAGTGATAGGGTTTACAAGCTTTTGGGCTATGTGGTGCTGTACCTAGGTGCTTCGTCATTCCTGAAAGTTGTGTATCCGCTCTTTGTTACTTTTCGCAGGTCTAAGAGTAAATTTACAAATTATCTCCTTCGGTTGGAGTTATGCCGTTTACCTCACCTTTGAATGTGGTCTCACCGGAGTCGTGTAAAAATGACACGCTCGTTCACTCATGGTCTTTCCACTCAAGACACTCTCGTGAATTTCACTCAGAGACTAGTTCACACGCTTAAACGAAAGATTAAAGACAACGATCCTGAGCTCAGATTGCCCCCAGTATCGATTTGGGGTTTATGACAACACTTAAACAGATGTGGATTTGGAATGCTTTGTGGATGTTTTGAGATAGACTGTGGTGTATGGACGGACATGTTCACCCTTTTTAGAAACAACAGATAAGTCGTTCTATTCTGTTGTCAGAAAATAATTATTTCATGATCCCTTTTCTTGAAAAAACAACTTTTTGTTTTGTTAAATGAATGCACAAAAAATTCACAAATGGAACTATGCTATAATTCACAAATGGAAAGATAACATCAAAAATTGTAATCTTAGTAAAACTACCTAAAATGATAAAGGAAGCTAGCTACCATAAGAGTTGAAAGAGCGACTGAGAAAAGAAAACTACTTAAATTGAGAAAAATTCTAATGTTGGATTGTCTGACGCCAACGTACTGAAGACTCGAGCTCTCGACCGTTGGGACGCCCTTGAGATGACCGTGATTGTCTTCTTTCTGAACTCCGAGTAGGCTCCGCAAAATGTCTGAACTAGGAATGCCTATGGGTTATGTAGGAGGAACTAGGGCCTGAATCTCTTCCAAACTGAGAGGGAAGTGCATGGGCTAGAGTGATCCCTAGGTTAGAACGGATGTGTGGGCCTGAATACCCTTACCGTGGAAGTGGAGCACACGGGCCGAAGGAAGCCGCATGGATTGTGAATGGGCCTCTAGGCCGAGAGAGAAACCTTGAAGCCTAAGATTCGTTTGATGACCCTGTTGGGTCTTGAGGCCAGAAACTAGAATGAATGGGTTGCGCAAACTATCTGGAATTCGAATGTTTTATGTTATGGGCCGAAATTTTGGATTGAGAGCAAAGTTCATGGGCCAAAACTATGAATTGGTCTGTGGGCCCAGATGAAGTGAGTTATGAGTGCGGTACTCAGAATGTTTTGAGAATTTGGCACCTGGGCCAGAATGTGTTCAGGCTAGAAATAGGGCGCATGGGCCGAGATGATTTTAAAACCATGTCCATAGATGTGAATTGGAATTTGGGCCAAGTAATTCTGATTGGCCTAGAAGATGATACCTATATCTAGGACTTTGGGCCAAAACCCAGGTGGAAAGTCTTCCTGGACTAGAATAAACCTTGAAACGGAAAGGCCTGATGGATTTTTACGAACTGCTTGAGGTGGATTTGTTTTTCATGGGCCTAGAACTAAATGGATAATTCAAATTGGGCCAGAAGAGAAATCACCTAAGTCTAAGCTTTTGGGCTGAAGCCCGAATGACTCACATATTAACCAAACAGGACCTCTAGGCCGCAAACAAATAGAGCCGCCAATTCGGGCTGGGCTAGGTTAATGTAGGAGAAGTTCCTATCAATCTGTAGGCTGGGTAATGGGCCAATCATACAAGTAGACAAGGCCCACACAAATTCAACATGTCCTCACTATACGTTTAAACCCCAAGTATGGATCGATCCGGAGAGGTGCTTGGGGCGCTAGCCCAGGTCACCACAAAGGAATAGGGCTTGCACGCTATTCTCTTTGGGCTTCCCCACTTTTTTCACATCACCTGAAGGTGTGTGTCTACGGTCGGGTCTTTCGACTGACCAAACAATGGGCTAGGTAAGGGTACTGCCAGGAAAATGCTTGGGGCTAAAGCCCAGGTATTAAGGGGATGTGGTTAGACGACATCCTCCTCTTTTCCCCCGCTTATTCACATCACCTAAAAAGGTGTGAGTCCCTGACAGGGGACCCTCAAACGGGTCCCGGGGTGAAATTGGTTTGTGTGACCCTCGCTCTCATATGATGCGAAGGTGCAGAAAATTAAAGTGCGCACGAAAGTAAACAAACAGAGTAATAAAGCCATAAATAAACATTTTTGAGTTAAGCCCTCTTTCTTAAAATTAAACAAGTTAAAATTAAGAATTTTGTCCCCAGCAGAGTCGCCAGTCTGTGAGCCTCGATTTTAAACCCTATCCTATGTTGATGAAGTTGATTGGGATCTAGTCGGGTTTTAGGTCCACTTATAACCTAAGGTTAATAACTATGTCATATAACAATAATTATTAAATCCTATGCTAGCTCACTGGAACCTATTGTGAGTCGCCACCTAATTTTTACCTAGAGTAAATTAGGAAAGGTAGAGTTCGGGTTCGGGGGCTTGATATTCGACTTAATTAGGGTTCAATTACTTTCATTACCCCTAGAAGTCGTTTTTCCTCTACTTAGTTTAATTACGGCTTATTACGAGTCGTTTTAACCTAAGTGCGCGAGCTTCTGTTTTTTTTGTTTTTTAGCATTTTTTTACTGAAAATAAAAGTGAAAGTTGAAATTACCTAAACTAGGGTTTCGGAGGCAGAATTAGGTCAAATTTTGTTTCCGTCCGTAGCCACGGACCTAATGTCCGTAACCACGGACCCTAGTTAATCTATGTGAAAATAAAAGTCAAATTAAACAGAAAACAAAAAATTTGAAAAGTCCGGGGCCACGGACAGGATGTCCGTAGGCCCGGACATAGTTTGACAAAACCTAAATTTTTAAAATTTTAAAATCCCGCCGCCGTCCGTGGGCGTCCGGACTTACGGACAGGGAGTCCGGGACCCCGGACATGACGTCCGTGGGTGCGGACCGCCCTCGGACGGCGGCGTTGAGGCTGTTCCCGAAGGTGTTTTTGGCTCAAATTTTATGGGTGTGTAGCCTGAAAGATGCACAAGACGTTAGTGATTGAAAGTTTGCAATTTGAATTCGAATTAAGCACGAAACTTGGTAAACAAGTTATTGGACAGAAGCTTAAACAAACAACAATACAGAAGCGTACGAAGGTTAGTTTGAACCCAAAATTTGAGGCAAGACAGATAACACCGTAAAGAATTAGGGAAGGGGAGTTTCTACCTGTTTTACCTTCGGATTCACAACGGTTCTTCACACCGGGATTCGTCGAGTGCTCCGTTGATGGCAGACCCGAAAGGTTTTCGAACCAAGCTTCTGGTTGTTGGTTGTTCTTGCTGTTCTTCACGTTTTGGAGGTGGTTTGGTTGATGTTTGATGATTGTTGATGTGTTGGGAGTTGAAAAATGTGTTCAGATGGTGATTTCGGGGGACTTTCGATGTGATTTTGGTGCTTGGATGTGTAAAAACGTGGAGAGAGAGAGAGACGGCTGCCTTCTTTGAGAGTCTAGGGTTCTTGAGGTCCTGATTTGATCATGGGATAAGGTTCCTATAGGCTTCCTTAAAGATAGAAAAATCCGGTAAAAAACCGAGATTTACCGACGTTTTAGCTCAAGGGCTTCCAAAGGAATTTGATTATGAAATTTCACACATGGGTAAAGGATGATATTTCTGATTTTTCTAAAGTGGAATCGAATTTTTTGGATATTGGAATATTTTTAAATTCAATTTCTCGTCAGATTCAATCAGAAATTGCTAGAACATTATTGAAATTCGAAAAATCAAAATTCCAACGCCATTATGCTTCAGATGTCATCCTCTATCATGGGTTAAAATTTCAAAGCATTTTGAATTGATTTGACCCTTATTTGGAGGAGAGAGAAAGCCTATAGGGGGCTTAGGAGCCTTGAAAAATTACGAAAATGCCCCTGGAGATGACTAAGCTGTCCCTAGTACTCTGAAATGTGCCGATCGAATTGGGAACCCTCGCTACTAGCCTATTAGTAGAGACTCTCTTCCGGGGGGTTGAAATTTTGGGTTAACAGATTGCCCCCCGTCAACTAGACTTTGTAATGGAAATGAAAAGGCTAGTTGATGCTTGAGTGATACCCCAAAATTATGGATCTTAAAAGACCACAGTGCAATCCGACAAGTTGCGTCGAGCTATTCTAAGGCGCTGACTACCTATGAGTAAAGTGGAAGGGTGTCGAGCGGTTCTAAGGCGTCGACCACCTAAAGGTAATAATGAAATAATGTCAGACTATTCTAAGGCGCCGACTACCTATAAGGATGATATGACGTCAAGCTATTCTAAGGCGTTGACTACCTATAATGAATGAGATGATGTCAAGCTATTCTAAGGCGTTGACTACCTATAATGAATGAGATGATGTCAAGCTATTCTGAGGCGTTGACTACCTATCAGTGATTGAAAATTGGTGTTGGGTCGATTTCTTCTATTCGGGTGAGTTCTGCTGCTCTAGTGAGTTCTGCTGCTCTGGTGAATCTGAATCTTTGGCTGAGAATCTGCATCTCTGAAGAGTCTGTATCTTTGGCTGAGAATCTGCATCTCTGAAGAGTCTGTATCTTTTGCTGAGAATCTGTATCTTTGAAGAGTCTGTATCTTTGGCTGAGAATCTGTATCATTGAAGAATCTTATCTTCATTCAGCTGAGAATCTGTATCTCTGATCGGGTGAGAATCTGTATCTCTGAAGAATCTATATCTTGGGGCGAGAATCTGTATCTCTGATCGGGTGAGAATCAGTATCTCTGAAGAATCTGTATCTTCGGGGCGAGAATCTGTATCCCTGAAGAATCTGTATCTTCGGGGTGAGAATCTGTATCTCTGAAGAATCTGTATCTTCGGGTGAGAATCTGTATCTCTGAAGAATCTGTATCTTCTGGGTGAGAATCTGTATCTCTAAAGAATCTGTATCTTCGGGGTGAGAATCTGTATCTCTGAAGAATCTGTATCTTCGGGGTGAGAATCTATATCTCTGGTCTATGATGAGGAGTCTCGCACTGAAGAAGATGCATGGTCTCGCAATGAAGAAAAACGATGGGTCTCGCACTGTTGAAGATGAGGGGTCTCGTACTGAAGTCTCGTACTAAACGGATGAAGGAAAAGCCGGATCCACACTGATTCTAGAAAATGCAGGGCCTCGCCCTGATTTTGGGTCTTGAACTAAAAATGAGTTAGGAAGATAATGGTCTCGCGCAAATGATGAAAACTGATTATTGGAGTGCCAAACATGGCAATGATGATAAGATGTATGCAATCAAAATATATGAAAGATACTCGTTCAAAACAGGAAACTGTTGGAAAAGGTGGCAATGTTGAGGTGTTATGCAAAAGTTGTAAAATGCAACTAAAGTGTTTGTTGGAAGCTAGCCCAAAACAAGGAACTATTGAAAAATGTGCTAAACATGGCAATGCTTGAGAAAAACTCTGCTGAAAAAGGAAAGTGAAATAATCATTTCCTGACTAAAAATTTCAAATCTGCAATTGTTTCTTAGAAAATGAACATGCCGTTGGTGGAAGTGTGTGGTGTTTGTTGTGGTGCTTGTGATAGACCTGGACTGTGTTGTGATTTTGGATGGTGGTCAGGGTTATGACGGTTTGATGTTTTTGTGGAGGTAAGGCTAATGACGGGCTTGAGAGTGTGTGTATGTGGTGGTAGGGCTTATGTGTGCCTGTGTAGTGGAGGTGGGAGGTAAGGGCTTATGTGGGCCTGTGGTGTTTGATGTGGTGGTAAGGGCTTATGCCTGTGGTGGGATGGTGGTGCTCAAGCTTTAGGTTTCAATTGGTGTTGTCATGGCAATTGTTGGAACCAACAATTGCCCCCAGTATTTTTCCTTAGGACAATCTGAGCTAGAGTTCATGGCAATTGATCGGAACGATCAATTGCCCCCAGTATTTTCTTTAATTAAACGTGCGAACAAGTCTCATCCTCACAGGGTCGAGGCTTATGCTTTGATGTGGTGCTTCCTATCCTACACTCAACGTGGTTGCCCAAGTGGAACTCTTTACCTTGTAAAAATCAAAAACTCACGTGAGCACCCACTACTCCATGTTCAGCCTGTTTTGGTATTCCATCTTGGGAGCTGAAGCATTGCCATTTTCTACCCAAAACTTCATTTAGAAGTTCAAGGTGAGACTCCTAAGAGTTTTAAGTGTTCTCTCACAAGTTAGGGTTTAAAAACCCACGTTAGAAATTTTACTAGCTTTTATGTGTGTGCATGCCTTGTTACGTGGCTGTAGCTTGGTCTAAATAAAATCAAGAAACAAAGAAACAAGAACAATGAAGGAAAGAGGAGCAAGAAAGGAGAAGGAGAGAAATGAAAAGAGAAATCAAGAACTCAAGGTAATGTAGTGCCTCTGTACAGTTTTTAATGTTTGTGTATGTATAAGTGCATTGCTTTAGCAATTGCTAAACCACTGTAACAGTAGGAAAGAAGTGAATACATGAGTATTGGTTGTATTGGTAATAAAGAGCTGTTGAAACAAGTAAATAAAATCCTTAATGTGAGTATTAAGGGTGTGGCAAGTATTTGGAAGTGTGTGGGAATAATGTATATATTGAGCAGGGATGTAAAACTTGTGGAGTGAGCAAATTAATGTGGTGAGAATACTTGGGAATGCAGGGAAACTCTGTCAAATTTGGTTAGGAATTTAAGGACTTGAGTGTTGTTGCAGAGGAAAAGAACATGGATATGTTCAGAAAAGAAAATGTATGGTTATTACCTTGGTTTGTATTTAACTGAGTATTGCTAGATTGAGAATCATTTAGCTAGTGGGAAGAAGAAAGGAAAATCTATAGCATCTGTTGAAGAACAAAAAACTGTAACAGAGGAGAAAAACAGACAGTGAAGGATGTTAAGTAACAGATTAGAATAGAGCTTTGGTTAGGTTAGTTTTAAGTGCCTAATCAACGTTTAAAACATGCTAGATTATATGTAGGAATATTGGAGAAGAGGTTGGTACAAGTTTGGAGTTGAAACATAATCAAAAACAAGCATATATGTAAGTACTACAACTGGCCCGGGTTTGTAAAAACAGTACAGAAACCCAGACCAGTCAAAAATCACGGCAGAACATAGTAGCAAAGGGATGGTCCGGGTTTACAAACCAGGACACTAACCCGGACCACCCCATTTTCATATCGAGAGATCTTCAAACTATTGGTCTGGGTTTGTAAAGTAGGACATAAACCCGGACCACCCATAATTCTTACCCGAGAGTGACCAAACATGTTGGTCCGGGTTTGTAAACCCGGACATAAACCCGGACCACCCCATTTTCTTCACAGAATCCATTTTTAAGCTAATCTAAGGTAGGGTAATGGAGGGTAATGATAGTATAAGGTAATTAACACTTGATTAATGATGTTTAATGGTCATTAAGGCTATAAACAAGCTTAGAAAATAATTGAAAGTAAGTAACTTATGTAAAAGGATTTGAAGAACAATGAGTTAGTAAGTATAAACTGGGAAACCTTAGAAAACAAAAAGTAAGGTTAATTATAGTTAATTAACCGCTCGATCGCATGTATGTGATAGGATTCGAATAGTCAAACACCGAAGGGGAGTCGGTGATTCCAAGTCAACGGTGAACGGTATGATTTTCTCATGCTCTGTATCCTAACCTGGTTACCCCTATTTGTGTGCTTATTGATCACCTAAATAAGATAAATGCACGAATCGGATTTTAATACACTTACTTGTGCTTGTTTTATATTGTTCATGTTATATTGCCTTGAACATTAGTTTGTATAATTCATGAAATGAATGAATGAGGATGAAGTGTATGTGTACCTTGTTTGTGTACTTGTGTAATGTATTAATCCTTGGTATGGATGTGATGACTTCTACTAATTCCTAACCACTAACTCCTAACTTGAGTAATGAATAAAATGGAATGAGTAGAAGTCCGAAATAGCTTCGGCCACGCGTGAGGATAAGGAGACACAAGAGGTTGGATCCGATTCCTGGCCTGAATCCTTTCTATGGACCAAACCCCTTAAATGGGTAGCATAGTGAGCCACCCTAAAGCCCGGTGGTGGGACGGTGTAGTCCCTGCCCGGAGGTCACACTGACTGACTTGAGTAAGTAAGTAAGTAAGTAAAGTATTGTATGAGTAATGGTCTTTGTGCTGGTGTAAGTCATTGACCTTAAGTAAAAGAGTAATGTACACCCGATTAACCCGGGTGTGTGAAAGAAGCTAACAAGCATTGTGTATGTATTGTAGAAGCGTATTCCGTAAAGGTAAGTGTGAATGGTTGACTTTTAAAGTCTTCCTTGTATGTATTGAAATGTATGTATGTATGCTTGTGTTGTATTGTAAAATTATGAATGAGAGCATGTATGTATGTATGAGTAAAATGAACCGCATGTATTCGACCAAGTAGTCGGCGTACCCTCGCTAGTACGCGGGGTATGCGGATTTCATATGCAGCGTAAGCTGAGCCCCTTAGGGCACTGTTTTTATTTTACAGGTACCCGAAGCTGTTATGGTCATAGTAAGAGACCGGTGGCCATGCTTAGATAGCTAGGGATGATTTGTGGATAGTAGAGAACTGTGTAAGGCTTGTAGCCTTTGAAGTGTCAGTGTACCAAGGGGTACACCATTATGTATTTGGAAAGTATGTAGTTTGTGAGAAACGGGTAGATGCTAGACTCTTAATGAGTATGTATAGACTTGGGAGAATTGTTGTATTTGGATTTGGATCTTAGTAAACTCAGTATCTTGTATGGTAAGTATTGAACAATGTATTGAATGGAGAATTGTAGTACTCGGTTTGTAATTGAAGTATGTATTGTATTTGTTTTAGTGCTCGGGTATTCCGGTCCATCAGACCGATGCTGTAATGGAAGTAGGCCTTGTTAGTCACGTGGGTGGCTAACGGCATTGTATCACCCGCCGTTGTGTAAGGAAGTATCCGCTGCGTAAGTATGTAAGTACGAGGAGGTTAGACGGTAATGACGGAATTAGCGGTAGGGGTGTTACACCAACGGTTGGAGGTTTAGGAAAAACAATAAGGTAGCATGGAATGCTACTGACACTGTCAATACTGTAAAAGAAATTACAGATTAAAGAGGTCTCAATCTCCCACATGATCAGAGCAATATGCTGACAAGCTACCTCCAGAAGATCAATGAAAAGCAGGAGGAGACACATTCCTATAATTTTGCAGGTATTACACAGTTTCTAATAAAAAGATTCATGAGTGTCAAGTTGCCCGTGCTAATGGTGTTCAAGTGCAGGCAGGAAGGTGGATTGTTGATATGGGTGCTACAGACCAACTCAATGGAAATAAGATGTTGTTTCACAATGAAACGAATCTTAAGAAGGATAATGTTGTGTCTATGCCTGATGGGAATACTCAGATTATCAGTATGAAAGGAGATGTGTGCATGGAAAAGAGCTCACATTACAGGATGCTCTCTATGTTCCCAGTTTCGAACATAACTTGTTGTCTGTTAGCAAGTTTGTTAGACAGTTTGGATGTAAGCTTCAGTTTGATGATAATTGTTGTGTTTTGCAGGACCTACCATCGAATACTAAGGTAGAAATAGCATAGTAAGAGAATGGGCTGTACATCATGGAGGTCGTAGTTTTGGAGTCTTTTCTTCAACAACAGAAGCGACGATTGAGATTGAAGAAAGAAGTGTGTAATCTAGTAACTGCCAATAAAAGTCTTTACTAGCATAACAGGTTGGGGCATGTCCCACTTGCAAAACTTAAAGAGCTAAGTTTGATAAAGGAGAGTGATGTTGTAGAAATGTTTATATGCGATTCTTGCAATAAAGCTAAAGGTCACAGACTGCCTTTTCCCATTTCACAAACCAGAAGTTTTGATTGTTTTGATTTGATTCACGTCGATGTTTAGGGACCGTGTACTGAAAAAACTTACGATGGGTTTGCGTACTTTTTAAGCATTGTTGATGATAAGAGCAGGTGTCTATAGGTTTCATTCATGAAAAACAAATCGGATGCTTCAAAACTGATAAACAAACTTTGTCCTGCTGATCGAAACACAGTATGGGAAAAGGATCAAAATCATCCGATCGGACAATGCTTATGAGCTTGGAGCTCCAAAGACAACATAGATTTTTTTCAAAGTAAAGGGATTTTACATCAACGGTCTTGTCTCCATACGCCCCAGAGAATGGCATAGTAGAACGAAAGCCCCATCGTATACTTGAAACAGCAAGCGCAGTTTATTTTCAATCAAGCATACCCTTAAAATTCCGAGGGGACAGTGTTCTATATGCTACATATGTTATCAACAGGATTCCTTCAACAGTTCTTAAGGGCAGATCCCCTAACGAGATTCTTCATGGAAGCCCCCCTTCTTATGACATGTTGAGGACATTTGGCTGCTTGGCTTATGCCACTGATGTTCAACCACATAAGCAAAATTTTGGTGCACGAGCTCACAGGTGTGTTTATTTGGGCCCCCACCTGATAATCGATATGTTCTATGCATTTGGTGGGTTGTCTAGTCTCCTTAAGAATGATGGAAATAGGCCAGGGTGTATAGATCTAATTCATAGATCTGGCAGCAAGCGAGAGAGATTAGGTCGAGAGAGGAAAGACACGCGAGAAAGAAAATTCTCAGTGTGAGAATGATCATGAAACAGTGCAGCTCTTAAATAGCTAGCACTATAGACTAACAACTGACATGGCAACAAAACAGAACGACAGTGTTTTGTTCTATTTGCTTAGGGAAAGAAATAAGAAAACAGAATCAAAACAAGAATTTACATAGTAAGTGTAGTAAGTATCTCTACACCCCCTCAAGACAAACATCAGTAACAAGGATGATTGTCTTGGAAAACTTAGGAAGAGTTTAAACTACACTTCGAATCGATGCCCATCTTGGGAAGCTGATGAAGATACTGACGACCATTTAGGCCTTTAGTTAACCTGTCAGCTAGTTGGGACAAGTTCGGAATAT
This sequence comes from Limonium bicolor, assembly GCA_023374045.1. Classification (NCBI taxonomy): domain Eukaryota; kingdom Viridiplantae; phylum Streptophyta; class Magnoliopsida; order Caryophyllales; family Plumbaginaceae; genus Limonium; species Limonium bicolor. Next base: position 90,530,058 of record CM041781.1, read on the forward strand.
GAGTAACAACAATCAGCCCATGTTGTATCTGCTCTCTAACTTAGTGGCAGTTAATCTCCACATGTTTGGTGCGCTCATGTGCCACCGGATTGGTGGCTATAAAAATGGCAGATTGATTATCACAACACAGAGGAACATGTGAGATTGAAGTAACTCCCAATTAAGACAATTGGCGACTCAGCCAAGCCAACTCTGAAGTCACTTTGCGCATGGCGCGATACTCAGCTTCTGCTGAAGATAAAGAAACACAAGCTTATTTCTTAGCTTTCCAGGAAATAGGAGATCCTCCTAGACAAATGTAGTAACCACTCACAGAGCATCGGATGATGGTGCAAGACGCCCAATTGGAGTCACAGTAGGCGGTGAGACTGAAATCACTGCTGTGATTAAACAACAATCCGTGATTAAAGGTTCCTCTAACATATTTGAGTGCATGGAGAGCTGCAGCAAAGTGTGCTTCACAAGGATCTTTCAAAAATGGAGAGAGATGTTGAACTGTGAAGCTTAAATCTGGTCTGGTGTGGGTAAGGTAATTAAGCTTACCAATGAGTCATCGATATCTGTCAGGATCTGGTAAAATAGCACCATCTTGAACTGCTAGCTTACTATTCAAATCAAGAGGACTTGCTTTAGAATCAGTAAAATTGAACTCTGTAAGAAGTTCTTTAGCAAATTTTTGTTGGGTAACAACCAAACCTTCTGCTCCTTTAATAATCTCCATGCCCAGAAAGTAATGAATATTGCTGAGATCTTTGATTTTGAACTGTCTGTCTAGCTGTTGCTTAAGATTATTGATCTCTGTAATATCATTTCCACAGACAAGTAAGTCGTCCACATACACTCCGATGTGAACCACAGAAGTTCCTGTCTGCTTGGAGAAAAGAGAAGTATCATTACTGGAGCCAACATACCCTTGTGATTTCAGAAATTCAGTGAGCTTCACATACCACTGACGAGATGCCTGCTTGAGGCCATACAAGGATATGCAAAGTCTACAAACTTTGTTTTTATCACAATGAATTCCTTCAGGCAACTATATATAATCTCCTCATGTAAATCGCCATGGAGGAATGCATAGTTCACATCCAACTGGCTTATGTTCTATCCCTTATTAACCGTAACAGCTAGAAGAGCTCTGATAGTTGTCATCTTGACAACTGGTGAAAATGTTTATGTGTAATCGATTCCTTGCTTCTGTGTAAAACCTCGCATAACTAGTCTCGCCTTATATCGTTCCAAAGTTCCATCTGCCTTAAGCTTTACTCTGTAAACCCACTTACAACTTACTACCTTTTTTCTTTGGGCAAATCTGTTATCTCCCAAGTACCATTCTTCTCTAGAGCCTCGAGTTCCTGTTCCATAACTCTTATCCGGTGTGGATCTTTACTAGCTTCATTGTAGGATGTTGGCTTTGGTATATACTGTGGAATAGATGTAGTGTCACAACTAAAAACATTAGAGGAAGTCTGAAACCTGTGAACTCCTGTAATATCAGTTAATGAAGAAACTGATAAGAAAGAGTTCTTTCTGCTATCAGAGACTTGGTTGAGCCTGTCTGTAATGATGCTTGTAAGAAGATTTGTACTTCCTTGAGCAATCTTTGTTTTACCAACAAAGAAATCATTAAAACGTGAGGGAACTCGATGTGTCCTGGTCGATCTTCTTTAAAGATCATTTGAGACAGGAACCACATCTTGAACAGGAGCAGCATTTTCGATTGGTGGTAAATCGAATGTTAGTTGTATTTCTTCATGACCAGTATTAACAGAAAAAGTATCATTGGAGGCATTCTCTTCTGTAGATGAAACTGGTAAAGACATCTCAACAGCAGGCTGCATTGTAATAGATGTTCTAGATCAAAAGAGGGCATCATCATCATCAATAAAACATGAAGGAAACAAGTTATCTTCCTGTTCCTTTTTAGAAACATCCTTTTGAGAAAAGGAAATATGCTTTCATAAACACTACATCTCTACTACGAATCACCTTGTTATCCTTCACTCTCCATAATTCGTGCCCCTTATTGATGCTACTAGGGCCCAAATAAACACACCTGTGAGCTCGTGCACCAAAATTTTGCTTATGTGGTTGAACATCAGTGGCATAAGCCAAGCAGCCAAATGTCCTCAACATGTCATAAGAAGGGGGGCTTCCATGAAGAATCTCGTAGGGGATCTGCCCTTAAGAACTGTTGAAGGAATCCTGTTGATAACATATGTAGCATATAGAACACTGTCCCCTCCCCTCGGAATTTTAAGGGTATGCTTGATTGAAAATAAACTGCGCTTGCTGTTTCAAGTATACGATGGGGCTTTCGTTCTACTATGCCATTCTGCTGGGGCGTATGGAGACAAGACCGTTGATGTAAAATCCCTTTACTTTGAAAAAAATCTATGTTGTCTTTGGAGCTCCAAGCTCATAAGCATTGTCCGATCGGATGATTTTGATCCTTTTCCCATACTGTGTTTCGATCAGCAGGACAAAGTTTGTTTATCAGTTTTGAAGCATCCGATTTGTTTTTCATGAATGAAACCTATAGACACCTGCTCTTATCATCAACAATGCTTAAAAAGTACGCAAACCCATCGTAAGTTTTTTCAGTACACGGTCCCTAAACATCGACGTGAATCAAATCAAAACAATCAAAACTTCTGGTTTGTGAAATGGGAAAGGCAGTCTGTGACCTTTAGCTTTATTGCAAGAATCGCATATAAACATTTCTACAACATCACTCTCCTTTATCAAACTTAGCTCTTTAAGTTTTGCAAGTGGGACATGCCCCAACCTGTTATGCTAGTAAAGACTTTTATTGGCAGTTACTAGATTACACACTTCTTTCTTCAATCTCAGTCGCTTCTGTTGTTGAAGAAAAGACTCCAAAACTACGACCTCCATGATGTACAGCCCATTCTCTTACTATGCTATTTCTACCTTAGTATTCGATGGTAGGTCCTGCAAAACACAACAATTATCATCAAACTGAAGCTTACATCCAAACTGTCTAACAAACTTGCTAACAGACAACAAGTTATGTTCGAAACTGGGAACATAGAGAGCATCCTGTAATGTGAGCTCTTTTCCATGCACACATCTCCTTTCATACTGATAATCTGAGTATTCCCATCAGGCATAGACACAACATTATCCTTCTTAAGATTCGTTTCATTGTGAAACAACATCTTATTTCCATTGAGTTGGTCTGTAGCACCCATATCAACAATCCACCTTCCTGCCTGCACTTGAACACCATTAGCACGGGCAACTTGACACTCATGAATCTTTTTATTAGAAACTGTGTAATACCTGCAAAATTATAGGAATGTGTCTCCTCCTGCTTTTCATTGATCTTCTGGAGGTAGCTTGTCAGCATATTGCTCTGATCATGTGGGAGATTGAGACCTCTTTAATCTGTAATTTCTTTTACAGTATTGACAGTGTCAGTAGCATTCCATGCTACCTTATTGTTTTTCCTAAACCTCCAACCGTTGGTGTAACACCCCTACCGCTAATTCCGTCATTACCGTCTAACCTCCTCGTACTTACATACTTACGCAGCGGATACTTCCTTACACAACGGCGGGTGATACAATGCCGTTAGCCACCCACGTGACTAACAAGGCCTACTTCCATTACAGCATCGGTCTGATGGACCGGAATACCCGAGCACTAAAACAAATACAATACATACTTCAATTACAAACCGAGTACTACAATTCTCCATTCAATACATTGTTCAATACTTACCATACAAGATACTGAGTTTACTAAGATCCAAATCCAAAACAATTCTCCCAAGTCTATACATACTCATTAAGAGTCTAGCATCTACCCGTTTCTCACAAACTACATACTTTCCAAATACATAATGGTGTACCCCTTGGTACACTGACACTTCAAAGGCTACAAGCCTTACACAGTTCTCTACTATCCACAAATCATCCCTAGCTATCTAAGCATGGCCACCGGTCTCTTACTATGACCATAACAGCTTCGGGTACCTGTAAAATAAAAACAGTGCCCTAAGGGGCTCAGCTTACGCTGCATATGAAATCCGCATACCCCGCGTACTAGCGAGGGTACGCCGACTACTTGGTCGAATACATGCGGTTCATTTTACTCATACATACATACATGCTCTCATTCATAATTTTACAATACAACACAAGCATACATACATACATTTCAATACATACAAGGAAGACTTTAAAAGTCAACCATTCACACTTACCTTTACGGAATACGCTTCTACAATACATACACAATGCTTGTTAGCTTCTTTTCACACCCGGGTTAATCGGGTGTACATTACTCTTTTACTTAAGGTCAATGACTTACACCAGCCAAGACCATTACTCATACAATACTTTACTTACTTACTTACTTACTCAAGTCAAGTCAGTGTGACCTCCGGGCAGGGACTACACACGTCCCACCACCGGGCTTTAGGGTGGCTCACTATGCTACCCATTTAAGGGGTTTGGTCCATAGAAAGGATTCAGGCCAGGAATCGGATCCAACCTCTTGTGTCTCCTTATCCTCACGCGTGGCCGAAGCTATTTCGGACTTCTACTCATTCCATTTTATTCATTACTCAAGTTAGGAGTTAGGTGGTTAGGAATTAGTAGAAGTCATCACATCCATACCAAGGATTAATACATTACACAAGTACACAACAAGGTACACATACACTTCATCCTCATTCATTCATTTCATGAATTATACAAACTAATGTTCAAGGCAATATAACATGAACAATATAAAACAAGCACAAGTAAGTGTATTAAAATCCGATTCGTGCATTTATCTTATTTAGGTGATCAAATAAGCACACAAATAGGGGTAACCAGGTTAGGATACAGAGCATGAGAAAATCATACCGTTCACCGTTGACTTGGAATCACCGACTCCCCTTCGGTGTTTGACTATTCGAATCCTATCACATACATGCGATCGAGCGGTTAATTAACTATAATTAACCTTACTTTTTGTTTTTCTAAGGTTTCCCAGTTTATACTTACTAACTCATTGTTCTTCAAATCCTTTTACATAAGTTACTTACTTTCAATTATTTTCTAAGCTTGTTTATAGCCTTAATGACCATTAAACATCATTAATCAAGTGTTAATTACCTTATACTATCATTACCCTCCATTACCCTACCTTAGATTAGCTTAAAAATGGATTCTGTGAAGAAAATGGGGTGGTCCGGGTTTATGTCCGGGTTTACAAACCCGGACCAACATGTTTGGTCACTCTCGGGTAAGAATTATGGGTGGTCCGGGTTTATGTCCTACTTTACAAACCCAGACCAATAGTTTGAAGATCTCTCGGATATGAAAATGGGGTGGTCCGGGTTAGTGTCCTGGTTTGTAAACCGGGACCATCCCTTTGCTACTATGTTCTGCCGTGATTTTTGACTGGTCTGGGTTTCTGTACTTGTTTACAAACCCGGGCCAGTTGTAGTACTTACATATATGCTTGTTTTTGATTATGTTTCAACTCCAAACTTGTACCAACCTCTTCTCCAATATTCCTACATATAATCTAGCATGTTTTTAACGTTGATTAGGCACTTAAAACTAACCTAACCAAAGCTCTATTCTAATCTGTTACTTAACATCCTTCACTGTCTGTTTTTTCCTCTGTTACAGTTTTTGTTCTTCAACAGATGCTATAGATTTTTCCTTTCTTCTTCCCACTAGCTAAATGATTCTCAATCTAGCAATACTCAGTTAAATACAAACCAAGGTAATAACCATACATTTTCTTTTCTGAACATATCCATGTTCTTTCCTCTGCAACAACACTCAAGTCCTTAAATTCCTAACCAAATTTGACAGAGTTTCCTGCATTCCCAAGTATTCTCACCACATTAATTTGCTCACTCCACAAGTTTACATCCCTGCTCAATATATACATTATTCCCACACACTTCCAAATACTTGCCACACCCTTAATACTCACATTAAGGATTTTATTTACTTGTTTCAACAGCTCTTTATTACCAATACAACCAATACTCATGTATTCACTTCTTTCCTACTGTTACAGTGGTTTAGCAATTGCTAAAGCAATGCACTTATACATACACAAACATTAAAAACTGTACAGAGGCACTACATTACCTTGAGTTCTTGATTTCTCTTTTTCATTTCTCTCCTTCTCCTTTCTTGCTCCTCTTTCCTTCATTGTTCTTGTTTCTTTGTTTCTTGATTTTATTTAGACCAAGCTACAGCCACGTAACAAGGCATGCACACACATAAAAGCTAGTAAAATTTCTAACGTGGGTTTTAAACCCTAACTTGTGAGAGAACACTTAAAACTCTTAGGAGTCTCACCTTGAACTTCTAAATGAAGTTTTGGGTAGAAAATGGCAATGCTTCAGCTCCCAAGATGGAATACCAAAACAGGCTGAACAATGGAGTAGTGGTGCTCACGTGAGTTTTTGATTTTTACAAGGTAAACTGGAAAGAGAAGAGCTTTGGTCCCTTTCTTACCTTAGAACATGAAGAAGAAGATGGAGCTTCAAATGGTGTTCTTTAGGCTCCAAAAGCAACTACACCCATGGAAATGAAGTTGGAGATTTTTGATTTTTGAAAGGTGGAAATTGATCTCCAAGGCGAGACGAATTCAACGGTATATTTTTTTGTAGCATTTGGATGTGATTTGGGGTTTCAAAGATGAGAAGGAAGTGAGCTGCTGTGAGGCTGTCTCTCAAATCGCCATTACTGGAACCAAAAGAGGAAGAAGAAGAGTGTCGGGGCAGAGAGAAAACGTGAGAGAGGGCTGATAAGGAGGAGAGAGGTAAGTATTTACTTTTTGCTTTATTTCATTTGTCTTTTGTGCATTAGGATAGTTAAAGAGGGAGTGTGGCTACACTAACAAAATGTGCCCCCCTTTTCAAATTAAAGAACCGGCTGCAATATTACAAAGGAGGATCAAATTTTTGCTTTATTACATTTACACCCCATAACTTCCCAATTTTTGCACTATTCACTTCCGGGACCGTTTTCCGGAATTTTCTCGTTTAATTAATTTTATTGGTTCTAGACCTTCATTAATGTTTATTAATGACTATTTGGTTGACCAAAATTATTACGAGTCTATTTGAACCGCTTAAAGTCGCGTTTTCCCGGTTTCCTTGAAAAACGCGCTTTAAGGTTCATTAGTGGTTTTAATCCATTTTATGGATCCGTTTTCTTCGAGAATTGTTTCTACATATTATTTAGGCATGATTAAGCCTTAGGAACCCACCTAGGATCCTAGTCAAGGTTGTAGGATCGGGTGGCTAACTCAAACCACCAAAGGTGTGAGTCTAAGAGTTGGTTTGACTCAATCGGCCTTCGTAAGTAAGAAACAATCTGTGATGTAGAGGCACTCAATCTAAATGATTAAACTAATGGCGCGGAAGACTTTTGTGGTAATTGAAGCGAAGCGATGAAAGGGGAGAAAGACTCTGTGAAACTCAGCAAGATACACAAATAAGTTATTTCATTTCCTGGTCAAATAAAAACAACTTACAAATGTCCACTAAGTAGAAGGGATCTACTTAGCGGTTTTTCACTCACTCACCCAAACACTTTCTAATCAGATCAATGGTAAGCGTAGTGAAACTAGGATCTTCCTAGGCAGAGTCTATCTAAGAGCGCTAACTAATTTGGTACGTATTCTCTCTCTCTTTCTGGCTTACAAAGCGATTCTCTTTCTCTCTCTAAGCTCTAAAATAATCCTCAATGAAAGCACACTCGAAACTGACTATTACACACGCTTATTTATACTCTAAGTACAACGGTAGGTCGAAGGAGTTAGTTCCAAAAATACCGGAACTAACTTAGTGGACAACTTCCAACGGCTTTGAGTGGTCTTCTTACTTGGGGCGATCTTTGGATGTTGAGGGAGAACTTCATGACCGTTGTGGCGCTTAAGGTATTCCGAGTTGACTCCTTATTTTCCGCAACAGCACAAGAAAGTCTATGAAGTCTTCTTTGTTGCGTGGACTCTATTGAAGAGGCTTATTCTTTGTGTTTGTTAAGTGGTGATTGACTCTGTCACGGTGAAAGGCTATCTCTGCAACACTCCGATGTCCCAACAGTTTCCCCCTTGTTGTGATGATAGCAAACCTTCATGAATCGCGATGGAGTCAATCCTGAAATAAAACACAAGGACTAGGGGAACCGACCCTGTCAAAGTTCCCCCTTAATAGCAGCAGTAGCAACCGAGTTCAAAGACTCCATTTAGGTTCCCCTTGATCGGAGAGAGACTCAGGCAAGCAAACGATAAATAAGTAGTGTAATAGGCAGGATAGTATATAAAGCAGTTAAATCACTAGACCACGTGGTCCAGCAGCGCAAATCCAAAAGCAGTTTAAAACAGCAACAAAATAACCCGTACACCAGATGGGATTCACCGCTTCCCCCTTTTGCTTTCATCAGAGGGAAGCCCACAGTATCACAAAGTCAGTCAAAGTATTCACACAAAAAACCAGCAAAAAGTGTTTAGAACTTAAAAACAACCTAAGTCCTAACACTACACACACACGTCATTCTAAGGGTTTGGGGTTAAGGTGGATTGGATGTCAAGGAGTTATTCTTGCAAGGCCCCACTGTCGTCTTTATCCCAGCAAGTCGGTCCATCATCCGCGTTTGGCCCTGAATCAGCTCGGCTGCGTGCGTAAGGAGTCTCTCCACTTTCTCCAGGAGGGGTAGGAGTGAAGCTTGAGGGACTGCCTCGTGAGAAGTGGATGTGCCCGCCGTCATAGGAGTAGATGGTGGGGGCAGCAGCTTTGATTTGTCGATAGAAGTAGCCGATTCAGATACCGCAGGTTGATGGTGTCTGCCTCGTCGATGGACTCTGGCGTCGAAGTCGCCAGGGGTACCTGACAGAATTTTAGAATTCGAGGCAGCCAGAACACGTACCCCAGGGAGTGTTTCGGGGTGTCGACCGACTGGGCTAAGTGATGGAGTATGATGTGGGCCAGATTGATAGAGTGACGATTGATTATGTAGTACATTATGGTGAGGTCCAAGCAGTTGACCATGAGATTACCTTCTTTCCTTGGGACAATGTTTTTGATGACTAGAATGTGGAGGAGTTGATGTAAAATGGAGAGATCGCCACGGGGTATGGGGGAGCCAATCTTTTTCTTGGAGGAGAAAAACGATAGATTTTGTTTTGTGGGACCCCGGGGATCTCAGGTAGGATTCCTTTCTCATAAAATGATAAGCCAGTAGCAGGGACTCCAAGGATTTGGGACAATTTTTCAAGATTGAAGAAGATGGGGGTGAAATTAACAAAAGACTGTGCAGCACCATTTCTAATAACCAGATTTTGAAAGAAGTCGACAGACTCTAGGGGATACCACTCCATAATCTCACAGAAGATGTGTTTCCACCCCTTGCACCTCCAGCATGGTCACTAACTCCCCTAAGTTTGAAGATTGAGCCCATGAAAAATCAAGGAACTTACCCCTGACAATATTCCGTTCTGAGGCAGGGTCCCCGAGCATGTAGCGTTGGTTGAATGGGTCGATCTTCGCACATCTTCGGTGCGGCTTCGGAGGTTTCTGATCTTTGGCGGAGGTGGCACCAGTAGAGGCATCATTACTGGCCGTTGGCAGTTCTTGGACTGGAGACGATTCACCGGAACCAGAGGAGACAGGGTGCGCCTTGACAGAAGAACGAAGGATTCTTTTGGCTGTGGGGGCGAGTGGAGGTTTGGGCTTTTCTCTTGCGGGTTTTGGGTTGAGGTTGTTGTGGTGGTGTTGCGGATTTTGCGGGAGATGCGGGTGGGTTGGTGTAGGGGATTTGATGGTGGGTTCTTGCGGTTGATAGGTAGAAGGGTTTTCGGCAGGAGGGATATTGGCTTGTGGTGTTGGGGATGGTGGCAGGGTTTGGATTGGGGTGACATCCTCAATATCCGTTTCAAGAATATCTGTCTTTGCAGCGGATGGCGGTGTTTGATGAGTGGATGGGTCGCGGGTATTGAGGTGGTGGTGTGTATGAGTGTGTGGAAGAAGAAGAAGTCATGTGGTTTTTGTGGGAGAGTGATGTTGTGGTGGTGAGTGGAGATGGATTAGGGTTTTCCATCGATTGAGGTACGCCTGAAGGCGAATGGGATCAACAAAAATGTCCTGGGAATGTTTGATTCCGTTGAAGTTGATGCCGGCCATTTGGAAATTGAAGGCTGCTTGGGTGTAAAGGGAGTGGAAGTGAGAGAGATGAGTGGATGGGTGATAGATATAAAGGCTGGAAGTTGCAGAGATGGCGTGTTTAGGTGAGATAATGCGGCGACGTCAGGGTAGGGCGAGATTAAGGGCGATGATTTAGGCGGGTTGTGTTCGGATATATGACGTGGATGGTAGCGCTAGAGTAATAGGCGTGCTAAGTAATAAAACACATTCACTGATTCAAGTGCAAACAAGACAGACTCTATGAGACATGAGGGAGTACCTCACTGAAGATTGCGGTAGGGCAAAGAGATGCGACCGTCTAGGTAGACGGAGTCAATCGATTGCTGATCGCAGTGCTTCGAATCTTGCTGTAGACAAGGGTTTAGTAAAAATATCTGCAAGTTGATCTTCTGTGGGCACAAAGTCAAGTTGGATAAGCTTTTTCTCGACACAGTCTTTCAAGAAGTGAAAGCGAATTTCGATGTGTTTGGTTCTTGAGTGTTGGCTGGGTTTTCTGATATTTTGATTGTGCTTTTGTTGTCACAAAAGATTGGGATCTGTTCTTGGGTGACATGATAGTCTTGAAGTTGTTGTTTCATCCAAAGGAGTTGGGAGCAACAGGCTGCAGCAGAAACATACTCTACCTCTGCTGTAGAGAGTGCTACAGAATTCTGTTTTTGGAGGACCATGAAACAAGGCAAAGACCCAAGAACTGTGCATTACCTGAAGTACTCTTTCGATCTTGGAGAGAACCAGCCCAATCAGAGTCACTAATCCAGATAAAGTAAAAGTAGGAGATCGTGGATACCATAGATAGAGTGTACTTGTACCTTTAAGATAACGGAAGATACGCTTGACTGCTTTGAGGTGAGACTGTTTTGGTGCTGCTTGGAAGCGAGCACAAAGCAGATTGCATTAAGAAGAATGTCTGGGTGACTGGCAGTCAGGTACAAGAGGGACCCTATCATTCCTCTATATTCGGTGGCATTGACGCCGACTCCGTCATCATCGGGATGCAGTTTGGCAGATGTACAGCTTGGTGTGGACATACTCTTGGCATTTTTAGGTTGTACTTATCAAGGAGTTCCTTGATGTACTTCTGTTGATGGATCTTGATCCTTTCCCTTTCCTGTTGAATTTGTAATCCTAAGAAGAACTTGAGCTCACCTAACTCATTCATGGAAACTCTTGCTTCATAAGGTTAGCAAAATGGTCACAGAGGTGTTACTACTTGTAGAGCCATAAATGATATCATCAACATAGATCTGTACTAGAAGTAAGTCATGTGATGAGTGTAGAATGAAGAGCGTTTTATCTACGTTACCTCGAGAGAACCATTTTGCAATAGATATGTAGACAGTCTTTCATACCAGGCACGTGGAGCCTGTTTCAGTCCGTAAAGGGCCTTACACAGTTTGTAGACGTAGTCGGGATGGACGGAGTCTGTGAACCCTGGTGGTTGCTCGACGTAGAGACTTCTCTATCAATGTAGCCGTGGAGGAAGGTTGTCTTAACATCCATTTGATATAATTGGAAACCTTTGAAAGCAGCAAACGCAATTAGCATGCGAATTGCTTCAAGACGAGCTACGGGAGCGAAGGTTTCATCATAATCAATCCCTTCTTCTTGATTGTAGCCCTGAACGACCAATCGAGCTTTATTCCTGAAAACTTGTCCTGCATCATCAAGTTTATTACGAAAGACCCAACGTGTACCAATTGTTTGTGATGCGTGGGGCGAGGAACTAAATCCCAGACAGCATGTCGCTGGAGAGAATTGAGTTCCTCCTGCATAGCAGTAACCCAATCACTATCAAGGAGTGCTTCTTTGACGTTTCTTGGTTCAGTGCTAGACAGAAAAGCACCAAAGGCACAGAGGTTTTGCATAGCTTGTAGGCGTGTTTGAACACCGGAGTTTGGGTCTGTAATGATGTTTTCAGGAGGGTGAGCTGATTTTTGCTGGAACTGTCGACGTGAAGCAGGAGGGGGTGTGTCTCTGTCAGAGGAGTCAAAAGTCAAGTTTTTGTGGTAAGGGTGTCTCCGGGTTATGGTCAGAGTCAGTAGATTCTGATGTATTGTTTTTGTTTGCTGGAGAATCATGAGGAGTGATGGATTGGGAATCAGGGAGTCTTCCTATTGGTACAGTGATGAAGTGTGGATCGGTGAGAAAATCATCAGGGGCAAAGTCAAGTTGATCAGAAGATGAGCCAACATTGTGGGACTCATCGAACTTGACATGTGGACTCTCTTCTAAACATTGAGTTCTCAGATTGATAACACGATAAGCTTTGCTTTTAGAAGAATAGCCAAGAAAGATACCTTCATCACTTTTAGGAGAGAACTTACCCAAGTTGTCCTTACCATTATTGTGGATAAAGCACTTACATCCGAAACGCCTGAGATGTATAAGACTTGGTTTACGTTGACGGAGTAGTTCATAGGGTGTCTTGTGAAGGAATGGATGAATCAACGCACGGTTTAACACATAGCATGCTGTGTTAAAACTTCTGCCCAATAAGATGGAGTGAGTTGACTGTCAATGAGCATGGTGCGAGCCATTTCTACCAAAGTCTATTCTTGCGTTCAACTACTCCGTTTTGTTCTGGAGTACGTGCGGATGATATTTGGTGATCAACTCCGTTGTCCCTGCAAAACTCATCAAACGACTTGTTGCAAAATTCAGTACCCTGGTCCGTTCTCAGGGTTTTTAGAGTAAATGAAAATTTGTTGACAAGCATTTTATGGAGTTTGACGAACTCCGTAAAAGTTTCATCCTTAGTAGATAAAAAAATGACCAGGTCCACCTGGAATAGTCATCGACTATGACCAGGATGTACCTCTTACCACTTCTGCTTTGTGTACGCATGGGACCAACAAGATCCATGTGTAGCAGTTCTAGCGGAGAGCTAGTAGAGAGAGTAGGCTTACTTTTGAAGGAGGACTGGGTGTGTTTACCTTTTACACATGCTTCACAGACAGAGTCTGTGTCAAAGGTTGTGTCGGGTAAACCAATCACCAAGTCCTTGCTTTTGAGTTTGTTCAACAGCCTATGATTTGCGTGACCAAGTCTGGAGTGCCACAGCAGTGAGTTTTTGGAATGCACGTTGAGACAGACTTGATCGTCTGGATTAATGGAGTTTAAGCACATTTTGTAGAGATTTCCTTCTCTACGTCCCAAGCTTTTAATGAACCTGTACGCTCATCATAAACCTTACAATCCGAAGAGGAGAAAAGTACCAAATTGAATCTATCACAAATTTGAGAAATACTTAGTAAACTGTGTTGGAGTCCAGTGACCAGATGGACTCCATCAATTTTAAATTTTGAGGGGTTACCTACGGATCCAACTCCCACGATTTCACCCTGGTTGTTGTTTCCAAAAGTAACCTTACCTCCTTGGTAGGATGAAAGCGAATTGAATTGATTTGGATCTCCAGTCATGTGACGAGAGCATCCACTGTCCAAGTACCAGCTGTCTCCATTCGCCTTCACCTACAAAAGAACAGATCATTTGTTAGATTTGGGAACCCAGATGTACTTGGGTTCCCTTTTCGAGCCAGACTTTTTCAATTTTTTCGTGCTTCAAGTATCAATTTAACACGTTTGACATTAAAAGAGAGATCTCTATTCAATTTATCACATGCACTGTCTCGATGTCCAAGACTCCCGCAGTAGCCACAAATTTTGGTTGGTGGAAGATTGACGTATTTCTGTTGTCCTTTCCACCAGGAGTCGAATTTTTCTTTTTCTTGATATCGTTTGGCTCTGTTGTCGGATTTGGACATATTCTTTGGAATGTCGAACTTACCTTTGTGCCACTTGGGCGTGGATTGAGTGGATCGAACTCCGGATTGTAGATTCACAATCTGGTGAGAGAGTTGTTCTACCTTAGAGCGAAGTGCATCTCGATCTTGGCTAATTTCTTTGATTTTGGAGTTGGCCCACTCAGGTAGTTCGGAGGAGGTGACTTGTTTGATAAACTTGACTGGCTTAAGGGAAAGAGCATGCTCCTTTTCTTTCAGTCTTTGAGTGAGGTTTTTGATAGTGGTGTTCAGGGATGTTTTTTGGATTCAGAAGCATTAAGATCATTTTGAAGAGAACAACACTTGTCAGTAAAGATGGTGAGGTCTTGTTTGAGGGAGTCGATCAGGGTGAGACTCTTTCTGGCCACCCTGTCTAAATTGAGTTCGTTCTAAGGTATCTTGAAGTTCCTTTGAAGGGAATCAACATGACGCCTTAATTCTTGTAGATCTAACCTGAGAGAACAAGAGATGGTTTTGTGTTCCTCAGCTTCATCTCTTAGGGCATACATAAGACCTTTTGAGATTTCGAGTTCCTCAGATAGCTCGGTTATCTTGCTGGTAAGACTTGCTTTGAGGGAGTTGTTCTCGAGACAATTTAGCAATTAAAGTCATAAATCCCATAGGAGAAATACGGTAAAGGTCTGTTTCAAGGTGAGAACGAGTTACCTCATTGTCTGGAATTATGGATTCCGTTGTGTCGTGTGCCATGAGGCATACCAGGCCGCTAGACTCTGTGTCTGGATCGTCGGAGTCTGAATCGCCCCAACCAACAGCTGCCATCAGCGATCTCCCTTGAGATTTTCCATACTGGCTCTTGAGTAAAGGACAGTCCTTCTTGAAGTGACCGGGTTTATTGCAGTTGAAACAAGTGACAGAATTGAAAACTTGTTTAGAGGTGTTCGAGAACGACCGACTCTGTCGATTAGGTTGGTTACGCATGAATTTTCGGAAGTTCTTGACTATGAAGACAAAGTCCTCCAGTCTCTCAGCCTCACTTTCCTCAACAATAATGTCCACCAGCTCAGCCTTGGCTTGTCTGATTTGAGTATCAGCAACATAGGCTCCTTCTTGAGTTAACTGCGTCGAATTAACCTGCAAGGCTTGGTCATTCAAAGTAGTAGTCTAACTAGAAGAGGGAGAAGAAGTATTACCACACTTCTTTCGAACATTCTTCTTGTATTTATCTACGGATTGTAGATAGGAACCTAGGTCTTGACAGCTCCATTTGGATAAGTCCTTGCATGCTTTGGTGGAGATTACTGTCTCTGCCCATTCTTCTCTGAGACTGTCCAGCATTTGTGCAAGACACTCTCTCTATCTGGTAAGATGCTAACTTCCTGCATAGTAGTAGTTAGTAAGTAGAAACGATCAAGTACTTCTTCCAGTGACTCACCGGGTTTTTGTAGAAATTTTCATAGTCCATTCGGAGTTCTTGAGCTTTGCATTTCTTGAGTTCAGTGACTCCTTCGTGGGTAGCTTGAAGGAGTGTCCATATCTCATTTGCGGACTTACAGTGATTGACTATCCTTTGTTCTGGGATGGACAGGCAAGTGTATATCGCACGTGATGCTTGTCGATTCAGCTCGTACCTTTTACGATCTGCAGCAGTCCATGTTGATCGGTCTGGGTTAACTGCAAGATCTCCTCCAGTGACTATCTCCCAAAGCTCAGAGTTGACGGACTCAATGTGTTGCTCGATCTCGTTTTTCCAATGGTCGTAGTTGGTGGAGGTGAGTCTGGGGTGCTCGAAGTGCATTTTGTTGTTTTGGTTGGCAAAGAGATCTGCCATTGCTTAGTTGATTGACCGTTAGCCTAAGCGAGGCTCTGATACCACGTGTAGGATCGGGTGGCTAACTCAAACCAACCAAAGGTGTGAGTCTTAGAGTTGGTTTGACTCAATCGGCCTTCGTAAGTAAGAAACACTCTATGATGTAGAGGCACTCAATCTAAATGATTAAACTAATGGCGCGGAAGACTTTGTGGTAATTGAAGCGAAGCGATGAAAGGGGAGAAAGACTCTGTGAAACTCAGCAAGATACACAAATAAGTTATTTCATTTCCTGGTCAAATAAAACAACTTACAAATGTCCACTAAGTAGAAGGGATCTACTTAGCGGTTTTTCACTCACTCACCCAACACACTTTCTAATCAGATCAATGGTAAGCGTAGTGAAACTAGGATCTTCCTAGGCAGAGTCTATCTAAGAGCGCTAACTAATTTGGTACGTATTCTCTCTCTCTCTTCTGGCTTACAAAGTGATTCTCTTTCTCTCTCTAAGCTCTGAAATAATCCTCAATGAAAGCACACTCGAAACTGACTATTACACAGCTTATTTATACTCTAAGTACAACGGTAGGTCGAAGGAGTTAGTTCCGAAAATACCGGAACTAACTTAGTGGACAACTTCCAACGGCTTTGAGTGGTCTTCTTACTTGGGCCGCGATCTTCGGATGTTGAGGGAGAACTTCATGACCGTTGTGGCGCTTAAGGTATTCCGAGTTGACTCCTTATTTTCCGCAACAGCACAAGAGAGTCTATTAAGTCTTCTTTGTTGCGTGGACTCTATTGAAGAGGCTTATTCTTTGTGTTTGTTAAGTGGTGATTGACTCTGTCGCGGTGAAAGGCTATCTCTGCAACACTCCGATGTCCCAAAAAGGTCACGTAACTCCTACGGTTATGTAACGCTCGTTTTTACATTTTTTGCTTTTTTTAAGCGTTTTCTTCTTTTCTTTGGTTTATTTTCTCCACCAATATTCTCTAGGCCCTATTAGGCCCTTAATTACATTGTTATAATGATTTAATCACTATAACTAAGTTCGGGGTATTTCAATCTACCCCCCTTAAAGAACTTTGCCCTCAAAGTTGGTCAAAGTTGGTGAATTGCTATCTTTACTCGTTTGACCTTTCCATCGCCAAACCCATACATTCATACGTCTCTACCAATCCTCAGATCCATTACTCATGGTGTTTACATGCAATCCAATACAATTACCATACATCCCGTGGAGCCACTCCACAATCCCATTGCAAGCAATACAATGCAGGCATTACAATCATTACAATCCACATTCCAACCACCCTGCTGGTTTTACAATACACGATACATACATACACTACAACGCTATCCCAAAGCAATGCAAAAATAATCTTTCCTATGATCCCGATGTTCTTAGACAAATACACAACACACACTGCCACCGTCCCACCGTGCTTGTCCGATGCAGTGGTTTCAGAACTAATCTTTATTCCCTAAATTTGAAGGAAAATCGTTTTTGTAAATATTAGTTAGAAATCCTTTTTGAAACACAACCAACTCCAAGTCCAATTTATACTCATTACATCTATTCTATGCGTGATTACTTGTGACCACTTGAAGGGAGCTTCAAGAGTCATTCGACCCTGATGTGATCAGCATCAGTGTTGAACTATCTTTGCATCCCAATTTGTGTTCTGTTTCCCTTGATCTGATCAGGATCAAGTTTGACTTCCCACTTCAGTTTCACACACAATCAAATAATTCATTTATTTCCATTTTTTTATCTTTTCACTCTTCCTAGTCATAATTACAATTCATACATCTCCAAAGGATGGAATTCAGTCCATCAATCATCCTCAATTTACTTCCAAATGCTTTACTTCAAGATTCAATGCCTATGGGCTCATTTCATCGACTTTTGCTACTTCCATCCGTTACTCTCCATCATCTCAAATAATCTAACTAAAGAATACAATACTTGTGGGATTCAGTTGTCCTCAATTTACTTCCAATGACTTACCTAGGAATACACTACTTATGGACTCCATTCATCGATTACTCTCAATCATTTCGTACTATTTCTTTAAGGGATACAATACTCGTGGAGCTCCGTCCACTAATCATTCTCAATTGTCTCAAAACAATCACCTAGGGAACTCAATTTCCTCTAGGTTCTACATCGGTTTTATACCGACTCATGCATCGTAATGCCATGTCTAACTTCAAATAGACATACACTATAGGGATTATCATTCCCCAGGAGTTTCTCTACTTCTCTTTACTAATATTCTTACACTGGAGTTACAAGATAGGTATATTTTTATATACATAATATTATTCATTACTTGTGTGCAATACCCATAACTAGGCTATGAATGGTGCATATGTTTATGTAACATACATACCAATCATCAAACGATTCTTATTTGTGCTATGCACATTATGGTTTACGTGTTTAATACATGAAACTTACATTAAGCGGTTTTTCGCTCTACCCCCTTAAAAGGGATTACGCCCACGTAATCTACCATATGTTATTATTGAACATTGGTTCACTCAATTCAGGCACTCTGAAGCATTTTAGCTTCCCTACGGTCTATTACTCAATGTATTCTGGTCAAAGGGTCTTAACCATACTAATGGTTTAGTCCCTGCACCAAGAATTCCTATTGGAGTTTATTTAACTCATAATCAATTCGATTCTAGCCTATCAGGCTTCAAGGCATTGATAGCCATTCTCTCATACTTACCGGGTATATTAAACCTCTAAGATAGGGCCCACTAGCTTCTACTGCACGACCCTGATAACTTGGGTTATTTGCCCTTCTTTTTATCCTTAACGTGCTACACATCATCTTTTTATCCCTCTTATTGTGAGAATAAAGTTTATTAACCAAGTGTGGTATTCTTTTACTGTGCGTATCTTACTCAATGAGTTGTAATTTATAACCAACTCTGTGGCAATCTATTGTATATACTATCATACTCCTATGATTATTCACCGAGTTCCTCCGACTTATTGTCGGGTGAGGTTAAGTCACTACTTAGTTGTAGTGCTTCCTCTGTTGTCAGTAGCTTCTGAATTATACCAGTTCCCCTGGTTCACACTAGTGGAAAAAATGTTTTTAACCACGGTTATTTTGCCTATATACCACGGTTAGGAACTGTGGTTTATGCTCGCGTCGTATATTCACAAATTGAGATAAACGACGGTTCATAACCGTGGTTTAAAGTGAGCGAAAAAAAACCGGTTTGTCGAAACCGTCGTTTAAGACCCCTTCTCCCGTGAACATTCACTGACTTTATACCACGTTGTGAGTCTGAACAGTGGTATATAGCGCATTATAAATGACGGTTTTACTTAAAACCGTGGTATAAAGTCTATAGAAATCAACAATAAACCACGGTTATATGTAGAACCGTGGTTTATAGTCTGCGATCTTTTTCCCAGTTCGCTGGCGCTTTAGCGCCACCGCCTTCGATGTACTTTCTCAACAGAGAGCGCAAACAGAAGAGAATGAACAGGCCAGAACATGTATGTTACTTGTTTGTGTATTAGGGTTGCTAAATAATGAGTGAAGTTACATTATGTTCCTTGTTCGTCGGTAGGTTGCAAAATTACCGTGAAAGAGAATGAGAGAGGGCGATTTACAAAAATTACAGAATTACAGAGGTGTAGAGCATGTCCTTGTTCGCGGTTAGGTTTGCAAAAATTACAGAGGCGCAACATGTGTTCCTTGTTTTCCAGTATGGCGAAGAGCATGCATGTTCGCCGGTGGGTTGAAAAAATTACAGAGGCGCAGAAGAAGAAGAAGAAGGAGAAGAGTTGCAGAGCATCCTTGTTCGACAGTGTAGGTGTAAAAGAGTGAGGAGAAAATATATATAATAAGAGAAGAGAAAGAGCCGTGTTAATTTTTGGCAAAAATTTGAATTCCCGCTTAGACTATATAGAAACCCTATATACGACGGTTCTCCAAGAACCGTGGCATATTACTCCGGCATGTACTATATACCACGGTTGCCATGAAAACCGTGGTATATAACTAACCTATATACGACGGTTCCGGAAAACCGTGGTATATGCGCTCTGGTATGCACCTTAAACGACGTTTTCTTTTAAAACCGTGGTTTAAACGCCGTCATTAAAAACATTTTTTCTACTAGTGTCAGTACAAGTGTTCTTTACTTGTATGACCTTGCATTTTCTATGCGTCGGTCCTAGTGACTTTCTTAAGTCTCCTTTCACTTTTTATTCGAATGGAATTCACATCCTGTGATTGTTGGTGTATTTACGCTCTTCGTGCTTCTTTGGCCTTCGGCCGCACAGTTGTTTCTAAGCTTTTGCTTGACTAGCTTATGCCCGGTTCATTGACGAAACAAAGAATTTACCACGATTTACATTTCTCATATTCCTAGCTATCCCACTAGATCATTAACCGCACAAGTGCAATACCAAAACACTCAGTCCTACAGAGTGTAGAGGCGTAAACGCTTGGCAGTAAATCTCTTATGTGATCACAATAGGAATGAATATTTTTGCCTGTTATCTCGTATTTACAACTCCGTGTCATTGTGTGGTTATTAACACAGACTGGTCGCCTTCTGCACACCATGTTCTTATTCGTTACAGAACAGTGTTTCCACGGCCTATTGTTTCCACTGTTACATTATATATACCATTTCTTCATGGTGTAAACACACTGGAAGTTTCCTAAATTCGTGTGTATGGCGGTTGTTGTAGCATACTGCAATGTCGTTATTTTAATGTGAAGATGTTCTTCTTCCATTTAGGTTTCATGTATAGGTTAGCTTACCTCACATTACTTCGTCATTTATGATATAATTTTCCAAGTATCTTGGTTGACCAAGGATGAAGTGATATGTTGGGTCACTAACTCCTTTGAGCTTTGGTCATTCAATCATATTACGCGCTCCCTGCTCGTTCTTGACATTTACGGTCGTCTAAGTCCTGAGCATTGGATATAGGGTCTAGCTGTGCAGTTCTACTTTTGTATGTACATCACCGGGACATCCCAAGGGACTTCAAGGGTTTTCTGGTCCCGTTCCAATTAAAGAGTATTCTATCACTGATACGTGAAAGTTCGTGTTGAGAGGTTTGTTTCCGCTCATAAGTCCCATGACAAGGTTTACTATGTTAGTCTCTGTTTATGTACTTCCGTCATTCATACAATGGTTCACCATATGCTTGGTTGCCTACGGAGTATACTACTCTTTCAAGTCTCTATGCTCTTTAAGCGATGTGCTTCTACAGCCCACATATACACATTCTGTGTTTGCTTCTAAACCGACCCATCTTTGGTTTCCACAATTTCTCTCAAAGCCTCTTCTAGGCGTAGTGGTTTGGAAATCTCATTTCCTTATTCAATTGTCTCTTGGCAATAACTACATGCGCAAGCTTTGTTGTCATGGTAGGTGGAAGCCTTTTCTAAGGGTTCACATCATCACCGCATTGGTGGTCTTCGGTTAACGAGGGATACCGTCCCTCGGGTTTCTCGTAGTGTCAAGTGTGGGCTAAACCAGTATTGGCATTATCACGATTCTTATGCCTCCGTGCTACCATTGCCACAAAAGGCATGAAGGGCAATTAAAAGTCCTGTCAACTGTATACTGGGCTGATGCTCCAGTGACACTGACACTGAGGTAGCCATTACTCCAAGCCACTCATCATATTGAGTTCAAATTGCATAATTCGATCGTCGTCCTGCTCATCGACAGTTATTCTTATTATTCAATGTGGTTTTGCAACCGTTTTAAACCTACACCACGTAGTTGGTTTATGGTTTTTGAGCCTTATTGCTGCGAGCTATGCTCCTTGCAGGCTGTCTATACATGTTTCCACCTCCTTGTATGCCATCATAGGGTTGGAGGTATTTACTGGGCTCCATGGCAAGTTGTTGCATTACGCTTCCGTTCATGGGAGGCCCTTTAGGCAATCTGGTGTTAATCAGTGCCTTTTTGCGGTTGAGGGTATTTCCTGTTAAGTGAAATTACTTCGGTGTCCTAACCGAGTGTTCATTCTAGCTCCCGTGCTCTTATCATGACGCTTTGTTCGATTGTTGTTAACTCAGACACCCTTCAAGGATTGCTCCTGGGTGTTGTTAGGTTACGCCGTCACATCCGGCTAATGTTTATGATATGTTGTCTCCACTATACCACCTTGTGGTATCGTATTTGAGCTATCCCCTTTAGGGTTATAACGTCTCCCGTTCTTGGGTAGACTATTTATACTTCCTCCTAGTGTTTTAGACTAGGTTTAATACCCTCTCCAACGATGAATTATACTCCTTTGTAGCCTTTGTAATTGTCCTTGGGAACTCCGTCCCACTTGTTAAACATCATTGTGTTCACGTTAGGCATTTGCCTTTCTGTGTTTAGGCTGGGTATCCTTTCCAGCTTTCATGTATTTGCTTAAAGTCTTTGAGACATATCCAATGTCTATACTTACTAGTCTACGCTCTTTGCACTTCCTAATCCTCATTCCTTATCTTCAGATGGATTCTCTGAGTTCTTTTATACTTATTACCTAGCTGGGTTCCTTCTCCTTGATCGTCTGAGGTGTCCAGCTGTTCTGGTTTGGACTTACTCACGGTCCGTAGAACGGAGTTGACTACTTCCCGTGTTTCGTACACTACATGTATACATACGTGGGTACCTTGTTGGTACGTTACCACTACCTGACTATCTGTGAGGCCCGCAAGCTCCTTCGGAGTGCGGTCGTCCCACATCCGTATTTGGGTACACTCGTAGTGCTCGTCACACGCCTAGGTGCGAGCCTTGATTTTTAAACCCTACCCAATGTTGATTAATGATTAGGATCTAGTCGGGTTAAGGTCCACTTATAACCTAAGGTTAATAACTATGTCATAACAAAATTATTAAAACCTAAGCTAGCTCACTGGAACCTATTATGAGTCGCCACCTAATTTTAACCTAAATCAAATTAGGAAAGGAGAGTTCAGGTTCGGGGGCTTGATATTCGACTTAATTAGGGTTCAATTAGTTTCATTAACCTTAGAAGTCGATTTTCCTCTACTTAGTTTAATTACGGCTTATTACGAGTCATTTTAACCTAAATGCGCGCTTCTGGTTTTTTTGTATTTTTAACATTTTTTGACAGAAACTTAAAGTGAAATTGAAGTTACCTAAACTAGGGTTTCGGAGGCAGAATTAGGTCAAATTTTGTTTACGTCCGTAGCCACGGACCTAATGTCCGTATCCACGGACCTAATGTCCGTACCCACGGACCTAATGTCCGTACCCACGGACCCGAGTTAATCTATGTGGAAATAAAAGTCGAATTAAATAGAAAACGAAAAACTGAAAAGTCCGGGGCCACGGACAGGGTGCGTCCGTAGGCCCGGACATAGTTTGAAAAACCCTAAAACATTTGAAAATTAAATCCCGCCGCAGTCTGGGGGTGTCCGTGCTTACGGACAGGGTGTCCGGGACCCCGGACATGGCGTCCGTGGGTGCGGACCGCCCTCGGAGACAGCGTTTGGTGGTTCCCGATGGTGTTTTTGGCTCAAAATTTATGGGTAGGTAGCCTGAAAGATTCTAAACATGTTAGTGATCAAAAGTTTCAAATTTGACTACGAATTAAGGACGAAACTTATTGAACAAGTTAGTGGACAGAAACGTAAACAAACCTTAATTCAGAAGCAAAGAAAAGTCAATTTGAATATAAATTTCAACGAGAAGTGTATTGAGATCAGTGGAGTTAAAGAATTCGATTTCGAACCTATTTTTGCCTTTGAGATTGGTTGTTCCTTCACGTCGGGAAACTTTGAATGCTTCGTTGATAGCCAATCCGGTTCAACTTCGACCCGAGTTTCTGACCCCTTCTTCCTTGTATGGTTAAGGACGGTTTGCTTCTGTTTTTCAGGTGGTTTGTGTGTTGGAAGTCTGATGGGGAAGGAAATATTGTGTTTTCAATGGTTTCGGGGTGATTTCAGTATGGTTTCGGTATTGATTTGAGGCTTGGAGGTGTAAAAAACGAGGGAGAAGCTTTGTGGCAGTGTTTCTGACTTTGGAAGTGTTCTCCTCTGCCATAGGTCGTTTTTGGAAGGTCCTTTTATAGAAAGATCAAGGCCATGTTGATAGAACAAGATTTTTATCTAAAACCCTGATTTTGTGCTCTAAGGGAATATGATTTTTTAGAATATGATTCAGGCCTCGAAAAATTATGAAATGTTAACTGAAGGTAAAGGATGAGTTTTAAGAATTTTGAGAGTTGGAATCGGGTTATTTTGTTAAATAACCGATTAGATAAAAATATCACAATCTGGAATCTTCCATAATTCATAACTTATTATTGGAAAGTCGAAATAATGAAATTCCAACGGAATTAGTCTCTACAAAGCATCCTCTATCCTATATTAAAATTTTATGACATTTTGATTTGATTTCGATATTTTGCAGAGGAGAGAGAAAATTGCAAAAATGATTGAATTTCTCTTTAAATTTTGGGCTTTTGGGCTAGGTTCCAAATAAGATAATTTCAGGTTTATGATTGTATGTAGTCATACTAACCATGTGACAATTTATTTAAATTTTTGGAAACCTTTTTTATTTCTATTTTGAGGCTATTATATGTGTTAATTATTAAAGAATTAGCTTATAATATGAATTAAAAGCTAAATTTCCTGAATAAATATTATAAAAAAAAATCATGAAATACCTTTCATAATGAATATGATATTTGGAGGTGTTTGGAGATAATGAACAAGTCGTATGAAAATAGAAAATCCCGAAAATGTCCTTAGAAAATCCCGCTTTGGTGCTTTTTGACCATTTTGCCCTTTGTAACATGTATGCCTTAGAGACTGTTCCGAGGGGGTTAAAATTTTGGGTATAACAGATTGACCCCGTCAACTATGCTTTGTAATGGAGATGAAAAGACTAGTTGATGCTTGAGTGATACCCCAAAATTTTGGATCCTAAAAAACCTCGTATGCCATTTGAAATCTAGTGGGTTGTGTCGAGCTATTTGAAGGCGCTGACTACCTAAAGGAGAAGGAGATGTTGTTGAACTATTCGAAGGCGCCAACTACCTGAAATGATGATATGTTGTCGAGCTATTCTAAGGCGCTGACTACCTAAAGTGATGATGAAAATGATGTCAAGGCGTTGACTACCTATAATGAATGAAATAATGTCAAGCTATTCTAAGGCGTTGACTACCTATAATAAATGAAATGATGTCAAGCTATTCTAAGGAGTTGACTACCTATATTGAATGAAATGATGTCAAGCTATTCTAAGGCGTTGACTACCTATAATAAATGAAATGAATGCAATGTTTTTAATGGAAGCAGGTAAACTAGGGAGTGGTGCTAGGTCTTACTACGAGCCTAAAGGGATGATTCTAGGTCTTATGACGAGCCTAAGAATGGTGCTAGGTCTTATGACGAGCCTAAAGTGAATGAATGTAAGGGAGGTCTTATGGGTGCCTGAAATGGTTGAATGTAAGGTAGGTCTTATGGGTGCCTGAAAGGATTGAATGTAGGGTAGGTCTTATGGGTGCCTGAGGTTGTTTTTTGTGGTGATAGGACTTATGTGTGCCTAAGGTTTGGAGGTGAAACCCATCCTAACTCGGTTGCTTAAGGAGACCGAGACCCACCTAACTCGGTTGCTTATGGAGACCGAGATCCATCTAACTCAGTTGCTTATGGAGACTGAGATCCATCTAACTCAGTTGCTTATGGAGACTGAGATCCATCTAACTCAGTTGCTTATGGAGACTAAGATCCATTCTACTCAGTTGCTTACGGAGACCAAGATCCATCTAACTCAGTTGCTTATGGAGACTGAGATCCGTTCTACTCGGTTGCTTATGGAGACTGAGATCCATCTAACTCAGTTGCTTATGGAGACTGAGATCTGTCTAACTCAATTGCTTATGGAGACTGAGATCCGTCTAACTCAGTTGCTTATGGAGACTGAGATCCGTTCTACTCGGTTGCTTATGGAGACCGAGATCCGTTCTACTCTTAACTAGGCTAATTGAGGAATGCAGTATGTTTGATGATGCAAAGATATTAAGTATGTTTTATGCAAATGATTGTGGCAAAAAGTAAATTGTCAAAGTTCCAAACAAGGAAATGAAGAGGTTTACGTGGGTATTGCAAAATGAAATTGAAGTGCTTGAAAAAACTGAAAATTGTCCAAGTAAGAAATTTATGGAAATATGCCAAACACGGCCATGATGCGATTTATGAAACCGAAGTGTTTGAAAGAAAATTGTCCAGGACAAGAAGCTGAAAAAGGTGCCAAACATGGCAATATTTAAAGAAAATTCTGTCTACTGAAAAGGAAAGTGAAATTATCGTTTCCTGACTAAAGACTTAAGATTCTTAATTTATCTCCTAGGAGATGAACATGCCACTGCTGTGGTGTGATGTGGAGATCTCTTGAGTGGTGATCAAGGCTTATGAAGGGCCATGGAATTTATGTGGAGGGGAAGGCTTATGAGGTGCCCGTGGTATATGATATGAAGGTAAGGGCTTATGTGGGCCTGGTGGTATGATGTGGAGGAAAAGGCTTATATGGGCCTGTGGTGTGATGGTGTCGGTGGTGCTTAATGTTTGGGTTTCGATTGGTGTTGTCATAGCAATTGTTGGAACCAACAATTGCCCCCAGTATTTTCCTTTAAGACAATCTAAACTAGAGTTCATGGCAATCGATCGGAATGATCGATTGCCCCCAGTATTTTCTTTGATTAAACATGTGAACAAGTCTTATCCTCACATGGTCAAGAATTATGTCTTGATGTGGTGCTTTCTATCCTACTTCAACACCCCATCCGATAATTCCTCTAACCACGGTCTAAACGTCACGGACACTAAGTTATTCGCAGCGGGAAAGCACTTAACTACCGAGGGTGATACAATACCGATAACCACCCATATGGTTACCAGTCTAAACTACTACAACTTCCCGTCCCGGTCTGATAAAAGAAATACCAACTTAAACTACATAATTTACATCACCTGATTACCGAGTACTAAGCTAAGTATATTTACATCCAGGGCTCATAGCCCGTCAAAAGAATACAAGTTTAGCAGTCACTCCACAAACATGTTTACCCTTTCAAAATACAACAGTTGTACCACATAGTACGCTGACTATCCTAGGCCACAAGCCCATGTACAACTCGGCACACCACTATCTAATACTAACAACCAAAAGCATAACATTCCGGTCTTCACGCCTATCAACCGTCTCGTGTACCTGGAAGAATAAAAATGGTGCCCGAAGGGGCTCAGCTAAAGCTGAATATGATAATCGCATACCCCGCATACTAGCGAGGGTACGCTAACTAATGGGTCGCCAACATGCGGTTCATTAATATTCAAACAAGCATGCTATTAATAACAACAATATATTCATGTAAAAACAATACCCACACATAGAGCATAACACACCATGGAAACATTACGAGTTATTCACACGTTGGTCACTGAGGCCTTGAGATTCTCCCTCAAGTTTCACACCTCTTCTCGTGTTAGCCAAGTTCTCATCCGGGTTAGACGGATGTTCATATCTCTTATCTCTTGATCATAGGTCTCGCACAAGGCATGATCCATACTTTACCATTATTTAACTCTTGAAATAATTACTCAGTTAAGTCGGGTGACCTCCGGGCAGAGATGTGACATACACACCACCGGGCTTTAGGTTTGGCTTACTTCCCCGGGCTGCGACCTTAAGGTTCGGAACCATGGTGGGAAGGTTAGGCCAGAACTCGGTAAGCAATCTCTCTTGCTTCCTCATTCTCACGCATGGCCGAAGCTATATCGGTCTCCTCTCAACTTCAGTTACCCATTTATCAAGTTAGGTAAGTCAGAAGGTTAGTGTGTTAGTGAGAACATCTCAAAACAAGAATTCTTCTCATTCAAACATTTCATGAATTATACAAACTAGCCCTTCAAGACATAGTTCATTAGGTGCAAAGACAAGCACCCGACATATAAGGAAATACCTTTAGACATGTTCATGCATTTTATCTTGAATAGGTTTTGCATATAAACACACAAACACACAAATCAGGGTAACCAAGTTAGGATACAGAGCATGAGAAAATCATACCGTTCACCGTCGCCGTTCGTTTTCCAACTACCTCTCGGAGTCCAACTAATCGGGTCCTATAACATATATTAAGTCGGGAGGTTAATTACCCATGATTAACTTAACTCGTTATTTCGCTAACGTTTTCCCGAACTTTTCTTACTTAGTGATGACATTTCAAGTTTAACCAATACAAGTCTTTACTTCTCATTGTCATCCAAGTCCATTTACATAAGTTACATACTTTTAATTATTTTCTAAACTTGTTAATACTCTTAATGACATATAAAACACATAAAACAAGTCCTAATCATCTTATAATATACCATCCTTACCCATCCTTACCCATCCTTAGTTAGGCTTTAAAACACATTCTGTATACTTTTGGGGTTGGTCCGGGTTACCGTCCGGACTTACATACCGGACCAACTCACTGGGACAGTCCTCGGGTAATTTAATCGCTTGGTCCGGGTTTGCACACTAGTATGCAGACCCGGACCACATGGTTGCAGAACTCTCGGGTGCGATTTAAGACTGGTCCGGGTATGCATGTTAGTTTACAAACCCGAACCCTTAATTCAGAAATCTCTCGGTGAGTTTTTGGGGTGGTCCGGTTTGTGTCCTGGTTTGTAAACCCGGACCACTCCTCTGATATAAGTTTCTGCCGTGTTTTGACACTGGTCCGGGTTTCTGTCCTAGTTTACAGACCCGGACCACTTACAGGTTTGAAAAATAAGTATGTTATTGCTTTTGTTTCAACTCCAAGCCTATGATAACTTCTTCCCCATTCTTCCTACACATATCCTAGCATGTTTTGACATTGTTTAGGCTTTCAAACTAACCTAAATCATTCTACATGTTTATCTGTCAACTAACTCGATTCCCTGTTATTTTTCCCCTGTTACAGGTTTCTAGTTTTGTTTTCTGTTGCAGGTTTCCTATCCTCTCCTCCTTGTCATTCCAACCTCACGCCTTAACACACTCAAGCCCTACATTCCTAGACATATTTTGACAGAACTTATCTACAATCTATGGATTCTCACCACATTATAACAGCTCACAAACATCAGTTAACATCCCTGTTTATTTAAGCATGAAACCACTGTAACAACACATTAAATTTTCCCTCTGTTAATACATAATACTAACTTAGTTCCTAGGTTTATTACACACTTAAACATCATTAAAACTTCTTCATTCATCAAGCAATATTGTAGTTTCTGAACTACACCATGCAAGGTTATTTTCTTCACGTTCAAAAATATGTTTTACAGAGAACAAAGCCATCTCAAGGTAAGTTCAATACCTTGTTAGCTTTCTGATTTCTTTTCCCTTCTTCCTCCTCCTCTTGCTCTCTCTTTCTCTTCTAGATTCCACAACAACAGAGGTATAGATTGCTATCTACAATCATACCCCAAACACACACCACAACCTATTTTAATTCTCACGTTTCTCACCGAACCAATATTTCAAGAGCTAGTTTTTAGGGCTTTAAACACTAAGGAATTACCTTACTATCCTGAGTGTTATCCTTGGACAGCAAGAACAGCAAAACTCAGCCCCCTGATGAAAACCGAAACCGACTGGGAAATGGAGAAAATATCAACGTGGGCATTTTTTTTTTTTGACTTTGCACGAACAAGCTATGAAGATGGAAGACTTTGAGTTTATATTTACCATGGACTATTAAGAAGATGAAGGAGGGTCAAAAGCACCACTTCAAGCTGCAAAGGAGCTCACGGTCATGGAAATGAAGGTGAGGGTTTCAAGTTTTTGAAGGGTGGAATGTGTTGCCCTTGACATGAGGAATCCAACGGTATGGTTTTTGTATGGTTTGGTGTTGTATCGAGCAAGAAAAGAGAGGATGAAGATGAGGTTGCTGCTCTCTGTTGAAATCGCAAATGAGGGTTTACAGAGGAAGAAGATACTACAGAGGGGGTAAATCGTGACTGGTAAGGAAATAGAGGTGAGAGAGTATCACTTACTATTATACCTATTTGCTTTATTACTTTGTCTCATAGTGTATTAGGAATCAGAGAGGGGCTGATTATGAAGAATAAAAACGTGCCCCCATTACAATTAAGTAACCGGTCACATATATTACAAGGGTGGATTAATTTTTTACTTATTACATTTACACCCCACAACTTCCCAGTTTTAACACTATTCATATGCCGGGTCCGTTTTTTGGAATTTCTTGTTTAATTAATTTTAACGGCTCTATACCCTCACTATGATCTAATTATAGATATATAACTAACTATAATTATTACGAGTTTGTTAAACCCGTTTAAAATTACGTTTTTCCCAGTTTCTCGAAAAACGCGTTTTAAAGCTCGTTTACGTTTTAATTCATTTTACGAATCCGTTTCCTTCGGGAATCATTCCTACGTATTTATTTAGGACTAATTAAGCTTTTAAATATTTCATTAGCCTAATTAATCACTGTTTTAAATCCCGGGGTATTTCAACCTACCCCCCTTAAGAAACTTTGCCCTCAAAGTTGGTCAAAGTCGGTGGATTACTAAACTTCACTTATTTGACAAATTACTTGTCAAAAATCACACTTAAGATAATACACACTTAATACACCTACAGATATCACATCTGTCAAACAAGTTCATTAACAAGTCTCACACATATATTCATAACAACATGCACATACACACACTGTGCAAACAAGCACCATCCATGCAAGCAATACACTGCAAGCACTATGAACACTACAACCAATACACTGGTTGTTTCACTGTGTCAAACAAAATGTAAACATATACATTATACATACAAGCCAAGCTATCCCGAAGCAATGCTAAAACAAAAAGGTCCTACCCCCTTAAAAGGGGTACGCCCCGTACCCTCACGACACTAGACAATCTAGTCTACAAACAGTGTCGGGTACTTCGCCCTCATAGCGTCCTCTAATTCCCAAGTTACCTCCTCGACGTCGTGGTTCGACCACAAGACCTTCACCATCCGCACTGACTTGTTGCGGGTGTCTCTCGTCTTGATGTCAAGAATATGCAAGGGAGTCTCGACGTATCTCATCGTCGGCTCAAGGGATAGGTGATCAGGCTCTATGACATGAGATGGATCGGCTATATACTTCTTGAGCTGTGAAACATGAAAGACATCATGAACACGACCCAAGTCCGCAGGTAACGCTAACCTGTAAGCAACAGCTCCAATCCTTTCCGTGATCGTATAAGGCCCAACGTACTTCGGGCTCAACTTGCCTTTCTGGCCGAATCGGAAACACCCTTCATCGGTGAGACGCGTAGAGAAACACCCTGATCGCCCACAGCGAACTCCAGGTCGCGTCGTCGCACATCGGCATAAGACTTTTGTCTATCCTGGGCCGCTTTCAGATTCGCTCAAATTTGTTGAACTTCAGATTGCATCTGCTCAAGGTATTCCGGTCCTACAATGACCGCCTCACTGGACTCATCCCAACACAGTGGAGTACGACATGGTCTACCATACAAGGCTTGGAAGGGTGACATCTTGATCGAAGCGTGGTAGCTGTTGTTATATCGAGAACTCGATCAGATGTAACTTATCAACCCAACTCCCCTGAAAATCTAAGGCGCTTGCTCTCAGCATGTCCTCTAGTGTCTGGATGGTCCGCTCTGTCTAACCGTCAATCTGGATGGAAGGCTGTACTGAGCTTCAACTCGGTACCAAGCGCTTCACGTGTGGCTCTCCAGTATCTCGAAAGAAACCGTGTCACGGTCAGACACAATCGTCTTTGGAACTCCATGATGTCGAATAATCTCTCGATCAAATGTCTCAGCAAGCTTTGCTACCTTCCAGGTGTCCCTCATCGGTATGAAGCAGGCCACCTTGGTAAGGCGATCGACTATCACCCAGATCATGCTGAGTCCTCCCCCAGCAGATGGGAGTCCAACAACAAATCCATCGATATATCATAGAATTTCCATTCAGGAATCGGCATAGGTTGGACCATTCCTCCAGGTCGACGGTGCTCAAACTTCACTCTCTGGCAAGTGAGGCACCTCAGGACAAACTCATCCACATCAGATTTCATTCCCGACCACCAGAAGTACCTCTTCATGCCTTTATACATCTTAGAGGCTCCCGGATGGACAGATAATGAAGAACAGTGGGCTTCTCGCAGAATGCGATCCTTCAGCTTAGCATTGCTTCGGGGAACGCATAATCTGCCGTTCAGTTGGATCAAACCATCATCGTGGAGCTTGAAGTCATACTTCCTATGCTCAAATGTGTCGTCGATGATACTCTGTCTGATCTCATTCATATATGGGTCCTTCATCTGAGCGTCTCACACCTCATCAACCAAGCTAGAAGAGGCGAGCAGCGAATGGAGCGAGTGTGCTCGACGACTCAGTGCATCTGCCACGACATTCGCCTTCCCTTCTTTGTACTGAAGGTCGATGTCATAGTCTGATAGGAATTCCATCCCTCCTCTGCCTCAGGTTCAACTCTTTCTGCGTGAAGACATACTGCAGGCTTTTGTGATCGGAGTAGATGGTAACACTAACCCCATAAAGATAATGCCGCCATATCTTCAATGCGAAGACGATGGCTCCCAGCTCGAGGTGGGTGGGGTAGTTCTCCTCATGCTTCTTTAGCTGGCGGGAGGCGTAAGCAACTACCTTGCCGTGCTGCATGAGTACGCATCCAAGGCCTCTGCCTGATGCATCACAATAGACCTCGAATCCCTCTGAACCCTCAGGAATAGTAAGGATGGGCGCAGAGGTCAACGAGTCCTTCAGGCTCTGAAAGGAAATCTCACAGTCATCGGTCCACACAAACGGTGCGTCCTTCTTCATCAAAGCTGTCATAGGCTTGGCGACTTTTGAGAAATCTTTCACGAACCTTCTATAATAACCAGCTAGCCCAAGGAAGCTCCGGATGTCGGAAACGTTCCTGGGTCTAGGCCACGAGCGAACTACTTCAATCTTAGCCGGGTCGACTGAGATACCCGCGCTTGATATCACATGCCTAAGGAATGAAACTTGATCAAGCCAGAATTCACACTTGGAGAATTTTGCGTAAAGTCGGTTCATGCGGAGTGTCTCGAGTACTTGCCTCAGATGGCTCTCGTGCTCCTCTCTGGATTTCGAATAAACCAGAATATCATCAATGAACACCACAACCGATGTGTCTAGCTGATCGCTGAACAGTCGGTTCATCAGATCCATGAACTTCGCAGGCGCATTCGACAGTCCGAATGGCATCACTGTAAACTCGTAGTGGCCATATCTCGTACGGAACGCTGTCTTCTCAATGTCTTGCTCTCGGATGGCTATCTGATGGTATCCAGATCTGAGATCAATCCTAGAGAATATAGAGGCTCCCCTCAATTGATCAAATAGATCATCTATACGTGGTAAAGGGTACTTATTCTTGATGGTGACCGCATTGAGCTCGCGGTAGTCGATGCAGAGGCGGAAGCTACCGTCCTTCTTCTTCACGAAGAGGACCGGTGCTCCCCAGGGTGATACACTCGGGCGTATGAACCCCTTGTCGAGCAGGTCTCGAAGCTGCACTCTCAATTCGGCCATCTCTGCCGGTGCCAATCGGTACGGTGCTCTAGCAATAGGATCCTATTCAAGGTCACATAACTCCTACGATTTTGTAACACTCGTTTTTACATTTTTCGCTTTTAAGCGTTTTCTTCTTTTCTTTGGTTTTATTTTCTCCACCAATATTCTCTAGGCACTATTAGGCCCTTAATTACTTTATTATAATGATTTAATCATATAACTAAGTTCGGGGTATTTCAGTTGGGATATCCGTGCTTAGCATAGCACTTGTCTGTCGAATGTCCTTGTTTTCCATGAAAACTACCGTCCTCCTTAACTTTCTTCCCTTGTTTTGTTGCTACCTCAACTCTTGTTGAGGTCCGAAGCTGCCATTAACTGAATTAACAAAGCTGCTTGCTTCTCCTGCTTCTCTTTTCTTTTTACCACTCTCGCTTTGACTTTCTTCTAAGAGAACTAAGGAATATGCAGTCTCCATTGATGGAATTGGTTTCATCATGAGAATATTTCCTTTTATATTCACGTAAGTCTCTCCAAATCCCATCAGAAAATCAAATAATTAACTTGTCCTCCTCAAGAGTGTTTCTTATTTTTTCAACTTGTCCGCATTTGCAGCACTTACAGCTTGCGAGATTAACTACTGAACTTCATTCATCCCAAATTCTTTTTGATTTGGTGAAATAGACACTAACACTGTCCGATCCCTACTCCAAGTTACATAACTCTCTTTTCAGATTGAACCGTCTGGTTCCATCGATCTAATCAAGCCTCTCTATAAGACTATCCCAAATTTGTTTCACAGTCGTGCTATATACCAGACTTTCACATAAATCCTTCTCTAATGCATTCAATAGCCATGACATGAGCAAACCATTACATCTATCCCAAGCCTTTCCTTGCTTTTCATCGCTATCAGATATAACAATTTCTCCATTTATCAAGCCTAGCTTGTGCTTAGCCACTAAAGATATTAACACCGTCCTTTTCCAAGTCTGAAAACTAGATCCGTTAAACTTGGATGCTAGAATCATACCTGGATGATCAGAGGTGTGAACATTGAGAGGATCAGAGACGTCCATTCCAGTTTCTCTCGCTCTTCCGCTCGTGATTATTTCCAGGATCTACTCTATCGAGTTGCTCGTTGCCTCTGTCATGATCTGAAGAAGATCCAATGAAGAATGTGAATGAGGAGGCGATCGTCTCCTTGCTCTGATACCTTGTACAGATCTAATTCATAGATCTGGCAGCAAGCGAGAGAGATTAGGTCAAGAGAGGAAAGACGCACGAGAAAGAAAATTCTCAGTGTGAGAATGATCTGTTATTCATCAATGAAACAATGTAGCTCTTATATAGCTAGCACTATAGACTAACAGCTGACATGGAAACAAAACAGAACGACATCGTTTTGTTTGCTTAGGGAAAGAAATAAGAAAATAGAATCGAAACAAGAGTTTGCATAGTAAGTGTAGTAAGTATCTCTACACTAGGCGAGGAAATAAAACGGTAGGTGAAGATACCACAATACCGCTGTATCAAGTTGCATTGGAGTTTCAAACATCATTGTGTCCATTTCTTAGAAGCTTGCATAATAGGTTGGCACTTTTCTCCACGCTCCGGTGTTGAGAGGCGAAGAAGAAGAAGGGGTCTAATCAGGCAAACGCGAAGCGGCTACCAATCCCTCGACGCCCCTGTCTTGGCAACACAATCAGACAGTCACTGTAGCTGGTAATCGCCTCTTTCCCGCAACAGCATCTATTAAGGAACTCCTTGAATAGGGTTGTCAATCTTGACACGAACTCGAAATCGACCCGAAACTGACACGCTAAAACACGGGTTTGGGTTGTAGTTTTCAATCCAAAGACATTTTAGGTCGGGTTCAAGTTGGGTCTAAAAACCAGGGTCAATTTTGGGTTTGAGCTGCCGACCCGATTTTAACCGCAACCGAAAACATTTTTAAAATGGAAAAGAAAATATATATTTATAGTTATACGACATAACTATAAATATATCAATCATGTTACCATTTATGTTTGATGTTTTTATATGCTATGTTATATTGTCATGGTGATTTTGTGTATAATTTGTATTGATAATACAATATTTTTAATTTTGGGTTGATTTCATGTCTATTTGGGGTTGATTTCGGGTTGGTTTCGGGTCAATTTCAGGTTGCGGTTTGATTTCGGGTCATCGGGTCAGTTTTGGGTTGACATAACATAACCTGTTTTGGGTTCGGGTCGGTTTCGGGTCAGTTTTTGGTTAAGGTGAAACATGAGCAGGTCGGGTTCGGGTTGAAGTCAACCCGACCCAAATCCCGAAATTGACAACCCGGACCTTGCACATGGATAACACTGTCGTTATAACTCAGTAACTCATTTCACACACTTATTCCTACTGTATGTCATGTGGTTGTTGTCATGCCGCTAGCCGCCCTCCTCATCTTTGCCAGTCAGTATCATGAATCAAGCACTGTCGCGGTTTCATCATTCACCAATTGCCGAGACAAGCCACCATCACCTGCTGCTGTTCTGATCACTTGGAAGCTCATGCGATCAAGGCCATGTCGGGAAGCATAGAGGATTAATATGCGGAGAGGAAAGAAATGGCCAGAGGTACGTATTGTTTTTTTCTCTTTCTTTGTTTTTATTCTTGCTCAGGCAGGCTAATGAATTTTAATTGTAATTAGCATTGTTCATTAGCTTTGTATGAAATCCAATACAAATGTCAAACATTGTTATATTTGAAGTTCCACCGTTTTTAAGATTATTAAGGATGGGGTTCAATATGATACCAGTTTTATCATTAATATGGATTTAAGGGGAAGGTGTAGGATAAATATTGTCACAAACAACATTTGTAACGAGTCAATCATAATCACTCACCATCATATACACTATTTATAAACTTTATGATAAAAAGGATAATGTCATTGTGTATTTAGCATTACAATTTATATTAGTAAAGGAAAAGATATTTTAAAGGTAATGAAAAAATCTGAACTGTAACACCCAACTGCTAACAACACACTTAACAACACATTGCAGCGGAAATCATAACTCACAACATAACTTAACTCGTTGGTGTTACACGCCGTTAGCCACCCACGTGGCTAACAAGGCTAACATACTTACATCGTACCGGTCTGATGGACTAAACTCCCGAGCAACTACACATTAATCTCGTTCCATGTCCAACATTCATTATACACTTACATTACAACTGTACCGAGTAACTTCCAACTAACGCCGATACAATTTCGGTCTTACTACACCTACAACACATCCACAATTTTCATGACTACCACGTAAAACAACTACCCCGTCCTACTCTCGAACGGCTTCCAGTTCCTTGTACCTGAAACAGGAAAAAGAAGAAAGGGTGGCCCCCCAGGGGGCTCAGCACCTTTGCTGGTATGGTAATCCCGCAGCCCGCATGCTACCGGGCCACGCACAAATAATGTCGTCTTAGCATGCGATTGATTTTATTTTAAACATACACAACTACACACATACTTTGTGTTACAAGCAAACATCCATTAATAGGATACAACACAAGGTTAGCACACACAACATAACAACACAATTCACTTAATAACATACACAGATTTAATTCCATTCTTCTTAGAGAACATAAACTTTACTTAGGGAGTGCCGGGGTGATATAAGCCCGAGCACAACATACATACATTTTCTTTACTTAGGTGTGGCGGCCTCATATAGGACCGATCACACCTTATACAATTTCCCCCTAGCTCCAATAATGATGAGGCAGGTAAGCCTTGGTTAAGCTTGTGGGTGGTTGTGATTCAAGGAG
Organism: Limonium bicolor; assembly: GCA_023374045.1. NCBI lineage: Eukaryota > Viridiplantae > Streptophyta > Magnoliopsida > Caryophyllales > Plumbaginaceae > Limonium > Limonium bicolor. Next base: position 90,567,213 of record CM041781.1, read on the forward strand.
GAAAAACAACCGTAACATAATAAAGAGGGAGTCGAAGCGAACTTAGGCATCAACACCCTACCAACATTACACATGATTTCCCCCTACCCGATTGGAAGTTGGGTAGGTAAGCTTTGGCTAAGCTAGTGGGAGGTCAAAATCCAATGAAGGAAAACAACCCTAACATAACAGGATGGGAGTTAATTCACATATATACATCAACTCCCAAACAATACGCGCGACCGGAACGACCGGATTCCTCACCATACATAACATATACTTATTAGTTAAGGTTCCTTCATGGAACTTATCACATACATACCTCACAAAGTGTTACTAATTCGGTTAGACACATCAGGGAAAATCACATCCCATTTCAACAACACGGATAACAGTATCCAATAACAACATACTGAACAAGTCACATACATCACACAAGGTCACAACATACACTAACGCACGGATAGCCGTAGTTAGAACGTTCCCGTGGGTTGGGACGTTTATTCCGAATACCGTTCTCTTATGTGAACCTAAGGTCGATTAACTATTATTTAACACATAATTAAGGTTAAGCGGTATCGGAATTAATTACGCCACAATAATGAATTACTATAAACTCATTTCATGCTTTATCTTGCAAGGTGGCAAAACACACAGAAAAACACATTGGCATACAAGCCGGTGTAATCCGGTAGGACACAGGTTGCAAGAAAACCATACCTGTCACCGAAGGTTCACTCTAACATCCCATCACACGTTCCTCGAAAAATCTTTGAACAACTGGTAACATTATAACTATCTCCATTAACATCGGGGTAATATAATTATTTAACGACTAGTGCGCCCATAGCTAACCCCGTTATCCCGTTATACTTAATTTTACTCTTGTGATCTTAAGTTCACAACTCTCACATCAAACCTAACACTTGGTTATACATCTTGAGGCCTTTACATGTCACCAAACAAGGCCTAAACATCACCCAAAACCATTACCATCGCATCCCCCCATCATTAGACGGCTCGAGCACACTTATAGAGCGAAAATGGAGTTCAAAAGATTATCGGTCATTTTCAAATCAAAATGTACCTAAACATATGCCAAAACATGTCAAAACAGATAGTACTCGAAAAGAGGAATCCAACGCCGCAAATGGCACTCAAACGGAGTTCAAACGAAAAAGTTATGCAAAAACAAAGGTTGGTCCGAACATGCGTCCGACCTTGCATGTTCGGACATAAGTTGAGAGTCTGAAAATCTTCCGACGTATGATGTCCGAACATTACCGAAAACTGCAAATTCAATTACGGAAAACAGCCAGAACCAAGCCACAAATCCCCCACAAAACATACATAACTTATAGTAGCAAAATAGCCCATCGAAAACACATTTCCACGAGGTTTTAACGCATCATACACACATTAAAATCAACCAAAAACATCACCAAATCAAAGAGTCAAAACACTCATTTTCTACCAAAATTTGCCATCACCTCCCCATAACTTTACACATTCATCCTCATCAATTTACATCCTTCTCATCCCTAATCTAGCCACACCCTTCAAGGGTCCTAACAGCACATTACAAATCCTCAAATCTCATCAACATCAACATAATCACCAAAAATCTCCACAATCTCAATAACCACATTTATCAATCACAAACTCACAATATTTGGCTCTTAAGGCCCTCAACTCAACATTAATTCACAAACCTCTTCTAACATCAATTGAACACATTCCAACATATATTTCAATCCACAATTTTGGGTTCATTAATTTGTTTACCCATCCCAAACACTTAAACAATTATAACAAGGTTTAAGGTGGATTCCTTACCTTAATTTCACAAGTTTCCTTAATTCTCCTCTTGCTCCATATCTTCTCCAAAATCGGTTAAGAGGGCATGGAGTTTCCAAACTCCATCCCAACATTCAAGAACACAAAACACACTCAATTAATTATCTAAACCCTTGGAATATTTCAATTCAATCAAAGGCTAGAACACAAAGTTAGGGTTTACCTTTTGAAGCTTTTAAGAGGGATTCTCACCCTTGAATCAAGAAGGAAATTACTCCACCATTGAAGGGTCAATTTGGAGCTCAAGAACAAGGAGAAAACAAGGTATCAAAAATGGTGAAAAATCGATTACACCAAGAGATGAAGGAAAAATGACTTTTTCTTGGGAATTTTACCTTAGAAGGAAGAGGAGGGTCCAAGCTTCACATTGGTGCCATTTTCTCTTCAAATGGGGAAAACCCATGGAGGTCAACTTCATCCTTTTGAAATTTCGAAAAGAGAGGATGATAGAGGAAGATGAGAGGAAGAAGAATATGTGATTGTTTTTGATTTGGAGCTCAAATGGAGCTTGGGCATGGCATTGAAGTTGAAGTAGCCATGGGGAAAGGGAGAGAAAAATCGGTGGCCTTGGGGGAGAAGAAGGAACCGGCTGGGAAGAAAGAGAGGAAAGAGAAAAGAGAGAGAGAGGGAAAAAGGAAAATAAGGAAGGAGAGAGAGAGTGTGGGTGGTGGTATAAGTGGTGTTGTATTTTTGACTTTATTAATTAGTTAACTAGTCATGTGTGAGTGAGCTGCTTACATAAATAAAACCGGCCCACTAATGTATACATGCTGGAGCGCTTTTCGTCTTTTAACAGAAACGCTCGTTTATTTACCCGGTTTAGCACTGTTCACTAACCGGGACCGTTTTCCGGAATTTTCTCATCCCTTTAATTTTTAGTGGTTATTAAACTCCCATAAATGTTTAATTATTGTTACAAAATCAACTATTACTTTTACGGGGTCATTTAACTGTTTAAGGTCACGTTTTCGGGTTTTCTTGAAAAACGCGCTTTAAGACTCCGTTAGCGGTTTAACGCATTATTTGAATCCGTTTTCTTCCGGAATTTTTCCCACATGTTCTTAATGTGTAATTAAGGTATAAAAATATATTTATAACCCTAATAAAGGTTATGTACCTCCTAAAATAATTAAATACGCGTTTTCACGTTTTGTGACTTTCACGCATTTCTTTTTTTCTTTTGGTTTTCATTTCTTCACCAATGATCTTAAGGACTTAATTAGCCTTAGAAAATTATAATTACATAATTAATTAACACATTAAGGTTTGGGGTATTTCATGAACCTTGAAAAATTTTATACTTAACCTCTGGACCCGTAACTCTAAAAATCATAATAATATTCTTTTCTAAGTTTAATAGGTCAAAACTTAGGTGGCGGCTCTATATAGGTTTGTGTGGGCTAGTTTGAATAATTAAGCTTATTTTTCTAAAATTCCGTTCAATTATCCTAATTGTAAGTTGGACCTTGAAGCCTTAAGGTCAATACTTAAAGGTTCAAAAACATCGCCCACCATAGGGTTGGGCAATAGTCGCGTTTATCTGGTGCATAACTCTTCCCTCCACATAGTCAAGCATATGAAGATTTGGTTCTAGCCTAGTCGATGCAAACAACCCTTCAAAAGAACCCCGAGCAGCAGCCTCAATGTCAGCACAAGAAGATGCAAAACCCCCCATCAACCAATTGAAGGCCGAAAATGAAAATCCGGCACTTTTTAGCCTTTGTTTTTTAAAGAAAAAATACAATATTGTGATCCCCCTCGCAAACCCACTGTTGTCTCGACCTCTATTGCCATCAGATTTCCTCCCGTTGAAGAAGATACACTGGTGGAACGGAAGCTTTTAACCATGGTCAAAACCCCATTTAATTACAATTTTACATTGTAATTTATGCCCGCATCGTCTATACCTCGGAGCTTTTAATTATGGTTAAAAACCTTTTTTAAAAGCCTTAATCAGGCACGGGATCTTATGCACTTTAGATTATACTTCATCTAAACCATAATCTAAAGCCCACTGGAGCGCAGGAATAGGACATTAGATTAAACGGTTTCTCTAAAAAACTGTAATATAAAGTGAACTTTAAATTATGGTTCTTTAATCTAATGTCCTATTCCTGCACAGTCCAGCGGGTTTAGAGTACGGGTTAGACGAGCGTAACGAGTTTTTCTACAAGTCCGTGACTTTTTTACAAGTACAACACAGACCTGTAGCAGAAACACCTGTAGTATAATAATGCATTTCATAGCAGACACAATTCATTTGCAAGCAGAGTGCATTCCTAGTATAATAGTGATAAGTGCGAAATACATCTACTTTTAGGGCTTTAATACTTCCAATTTCGATAACAATTCATGCCATATTTCTCACTTATCATATCTTTTTTTTATATTTATGTTTTGATGTGAAATGATACATTTTATGTGTTAAACGTAGTTAAAAGTCAAGGAATTGCATTCTTCATTCCACAAGCTTCGTAACGCAACAAACAAGGAGCAAAACAGAGTCCAAATGAAGAATCTAGGCCTCGAAGTAGATTCTCCCCATTTTATGTACTGGTCCGGGTTTGTGTCCGGATTTGTTAACCGGACCAATTGCAGGTGCTACTCACAGGCAAATTAAGGACCTTGTCTGGGTTTGACTTCGGGTTTACAAACCCGGACCACAATTACGCTGAATCTTCTGCCTAAATTTGTGCGTGGTCCGGGTTTGTGTCTAGGTTTATATACCTGGACCAAGTTATTTTCTGCTGCGTTCAGTTGTTGTTAAAGAAAAAAAATGTTGTTATTATAAAAGGAATAGAGAAGACGACTGGGAACCCTAAGCCCCCACAATAGAGGCTTCTACCTTTCTTCATACATATAGCCACCAACCACACCACACCATCAGCAACCATTCATCACCATTATCATCACACACCACCACCGTTCATCATCATTACACCACACCACACATCCATAATTCACCATTGTTACACCGACATGAAGACGAAGGCAGAGCGGGGAACAAGAGTAAACTTGCTAACTGAAGTTTTCTCTACCTTAACTCTTATTCGTTTAATGTCGTTCTTTGTTATTTTAGTTATTTCTATGTTTATGTTTAAGTAGTTAGTTTAGCTCCCTTGATTGGGGTAGCAAACCGAATCTTATATTTATTTTGTAATCTTTTTACTTATTCATTAATGCAATAATTTAATTCCTGTTCTTCACGTCTTTAATCTTATGATCAAGTATTAAAGCAATCTTGTAGTTTCCTAATCAAAATGTGGCGCTGAGATTAGTTAACAAGACATAGGAAGTTAAACCGGATTAACGACTAGAATCATGGTTTGCCTATAGGTTAATATGTCTCCAATAGGAATTGGTAATAAAGCGATTGGTTAGAATTGACTTGGGCATGGTTTGTGGCATGTTATTTCTGCCTGTTAGAATTCGTTATACAGGGACCGGTCAACAGATTAATTAAGAACCTGACTTATCGTTGAATTAGGAAGATTTATTAATAGATTAATAAAGTTAAGGTTGTAGAACAATCCGGGGTGTTCCTTGTAACACCCCTACAACGCTCCTATCATCTACCGAAGTCGCAGCGGAATAACCAACCAAATAATAACTAACGCTTTGGTGTTACAACGCCGTTAACCACCCACGTGGTTAACTAGGCAGAATAAATACAAGAGTATCGGTCTGACGATCAGACTCCCGAGCATGGTAACTAACATCCATATATAACATAACCAACCGTACCGAGTATTTAATTTACAAACACATTTAAACCATAATCATCCAACACTGTATAGCAACGGTATCAAAAAGTAACGCCTCGGGAGCACAGGCGCATCCCGGGCTCAACAACCTACTTATCCAAAAGTATATCAACAACCTAGGACCTAGAGCCACTCTGCCTCTTCGATCCTCATCCTGCAATAAAAATATGGAGCCCCCGAGGGGGTCAGCACCTTTGCTGGTATGGCTAACGCGCAGCCCATCGACTACCGGGATACGCGCAACCAATTGTCATAATAACATGGCATTCATTTTAGAACATCCAACATATATACATATATACCATAGCATGGCAAGGGAAATTGCATAGCATCACAACACCAATACATAACACCATAAAATCGGTTCTCACAAGGAACCTTCCACCATAGTTAGTATACCATGAGAGCCTAGGGATTTTTACCAATCCCATGTTAAGCTCGTTACCATCCTCGTTACCGTCCGGTTATATAGAACGGTTAACTTATACCAAAGGTGTGTCGGATATAGTAATCCCAAGCACACCGAAATAACATACGTATGCCCCTATGGCCCGACGTGAGTCAGTAACTAGCTTTGGATAAGCTAAGGGAAGGTAGAAACCAAATTGGAATACCACCTATACATACACCAAGAGAGCCGAACCGGATATGATATCGACCCCCATCCATCACACGCGTGGCCGGAACAACCGGACTCCTCACTTCCCCGGTTAGCACTTGTTAGTGATCACACAACATTTTGTTAAGTCACATACAAGCAAACATTTAGGTCTTGTTAGACAACCAAGGGAAAGGGGTCATAACCTTACAACATCATAATGTATAACAACTGTAAACTCTTTTCATGCCTTAGTCTTATAAGGTCGTAACACGCAGAAAAGCAAACAACACCCAAGCCGGTGTAAACCGGTAGGCAACAGACTGCAAGAAAACCATACCTTGGTCCTGCCTCGTTTCGTTTCCACCTTGAGAGAATCCTAAACACATTAGTAATGTCGGTTAATTATTTATTTAACTTCACACTTACTAAGTATTCAACATGATCGTATGACATGATTTAATGTCTACCTACCCTAGGTTACCTTCATTATACACCCTAGGGTTAACTACATAAGTCACATTCTTTTCTGTTTTTTTTTTTTTACAAGTTTAGGTCCGACCGGACTTGTCGACCGGACTGTCCATGTCCGGTCGATTCCAGAGAGTTTCTCCCCTTCGGAAATTCAGCCCGACCGGACTTGTCAAGTCCGGTCCCATGTCCGGTCCATTCAGAAGCTATTCTCGCAGGGGTAAAACAGGTCCCGACCGAGCTTGCAAGTCCGGTCGCAAGTCCGGTCGGCCCCAAATTATGTTTTCCTTTTTACATTTAACTCCAAACTTCACCCCATATAACCTAGTACTCCCTAACCTCATTTGGGCACTTTAAACACAACTTAAGACACCCTTAAACACTCATAAAACTCATTTTCTAATTCCTTAAGCCTTTACTTATCCCTTCACAAAATTCCTAACACTTACAATATTTTCTCCTAGTTTTCCAAGTGGTGTTTCATACCTATGATGACTACATCCCAAAATGCTTTCTCCTTACTTAACATCATCTCCCAAGCACCATCTTTCACAACTATTTCCTTATATCCTCCTTGAAACTCTTTTCCTAGTGTACACTTCTCCTTATTTACCAAAGTTTGCCTAGGTATTTACCTAAGTCCCAAAGTGACTTTGGTACCTACTAAATCTCAAGATCATGCCTAAGTCCTTATTACACTCTAGAGTACTTCCTAGTTCATCAAAATTCCTTTAAAACATCATGAACTCCTATTCATTTCCTACATTTTCTAACTCGCCAATCCTTATGTAAACACTTAGAACTTCTTGCTTCTTACCTAAATTTTGACATGGGTTCCCCTAGAACATTACTAAGCCTAAACACTTTACCTTCTCCTTTAAACACACAAGAACATCTAAAATCACCAAGAACACTCTCATACACAATTTCACCAAATTTACACCACATTACAATATAGTGCATAATTTAAATTGCATGGCACTTAGGCCCTTAAAATGCATGGCTCTAGGCCCTTAAAGTGCTTAAATCATAAACACTGAATTTCCACAATATATATGCCTTTAACCTGCAAATACACTCAACACACATATGCCCTTTAAGTCTCTTGAGAACACTTTACTAAGTCATTCACCATTTGCTCTTTAGGTAGTTTTAATAAGCATTTATAAGCTCATTTCTCCTAAGGCATTAAACCACATTTAAGTTAGTAGATTTACCTCTTTTTCCCAACACCACTTCCTTCTTTCTCCTTACAAAACCGTATGATAATTTGATTCCTTGTCAAGTTCTAGACAATATACAAATACCATAATGAGTATTCAAGCTTTGAGCTTCATCTCATTGTAAACCCTAATTTGACATTGTTTCAAAAACATTAATGTAGTTGTTTTACCTTGATCTTTGAAGGGAGTTTGAATGTATAACAAGAGAGGACTCCACCTAGTCCATGAAGAGTTGAAATGAAGCTAGAACAAAGTCACACAAAGAGCTATATCAATGTGTATTTTCGGTAAGGTAAGAACATGGAGGAAAAAGGATTTTTCTTTGAGATTCCTTACCTAGAAGCAAAGGAGAGTAATTATGTCAAAATACAAGCTCAAGCTCCTTCAATGGTGGAACACCTTGGCACCGAAATGGAGCTCTTGGAGTTTTGAGAAGATAGGAATGAAGAGCTTGATGAGAGGAAGAGATTGGTGGTCTTTGTTTTTGATTTGGACAAGTGAGCTAGATTTAGCAAGTGGCCAAAGTTTGGAACTCCATGGTGGTAGTAGATTACCGAGAGAGAACAAGGAAAAGGAAGAAGGAAGAGAGAGGTGGGAAACCGTGTGAGCAAGGAAAGAAAATGAGAGAATGAAGATTGGTTTAACTTTAGAAGATATTTGTAGTTAAAAGCAAATAGTACATTTTAGTCATCATTATTTACTTAACAAATTAACAAGAGGGTGGTGAGTCACCAAACCTTAGAAAACCGGCCCCCTAAATATAATGAGGGTAATATAGTCTTTGTTTGTCAATTTAATTACTTAAACATATGTTACAAACTAGCTTATAAAAATCACTATTCACCTAAGCAAGGCACTTAGAAGTGAAATTTTTGATTTCCCATTAATATAGCCACCCAAATGTGATACTATATAGTACACATACATATTTAAGAGTAATGATGGACATTTAGCCACTCAAAACTCATTTACAAGACAATTTTTCAAAAATGTGCTTTAAGACTTCTTAAAGCACATTTTGTGTTTTAACTTGTTTTCAAGCTTGGTTTTCTTTGGTAATTGGTTTAATATGTTCATTAGTATATAAATGAGGTCTTGGTAAGATCATTAGGTCTTACCCAAGCCTATCCAAGCTTAGAGCACATTTAGCTCTTATTGACTTTAAAGCATATTTGTGTTTCCTTTTGTTTAAATTTGTTTACCAAGGTTTCTAAGACTCTTTTTAGTCTTAATAAATCATGTTTTAATGTTTAACCAACATACCAAGGTTTGGGGTATTTCAATCTACCCCCCTTAAAAGAACTTTGTCCCCAAAGTTCATACTTCCCACATATCTTAATTAGAACACGGGAAACATCTTATAACACCACACTTCCAAAAACATCATTACCAACCTTCCATCATTCTTACACCACAACGGACTCAAGGTCCAAACCACATAACCATCATACTTACACCACAACGGACTCGAGGTCCAACACATAATACCATTCAGACACAACGGTCTGTAACATGACATAGACAATGTATAAATATACATGTCGTACACAACCATAACCAAAACGGCTCTACCCCCCTTAAAAGGGGTACGCCCCGTACCCTATACATATGAACACTAAGAAGCAAACAATGACGGGTGCTTCGCCTTCATCTTTTCTTCCAGCTCCCAAGTGGCCTCCTCAACGTCCTGGTTAGACCAGAGGACCTTCACCAGTCTCACGGACTTATGGCGAGTGTCTCGAGTCTTAGTATCCAGAATCCGTACCGGAGTCTCCACTGATCGCATGGTCGGCTCTAAAGTTAGCCTTTCCGGCTGAAGCACATGAGACGGATGAGACATATACTTCTTCACTGGGACACATGAAATACATCATGTACCTTGCCCAGCTCGGCGGGTAAATCAAGTCTATAAGCTACCGGGCCGATCCGCTCCGTCACAACATAAGGACCTACATATTTCGGGCTCAACTTGCCCTTCTGGCCAAAACGAAATACTCCCTTCATGGGGGATACTCTCAAAAATACCTGATCGCCACGGCGAACTCCAAGTCACGTCGGCGCACATCTGCGTACGACTTCTGTCTATCCTGAGCTGCTTTCATATTAGCCCTGATCTGGCGAACTTCTGCTGAACTTGCTCAAGATACTCTGGTCCTATAATGACCGTCTCACTCGACTCATCCCAGCATAATGGCGTGTGCGCATGGTCTACCGTATAATGCCTGGAAGGGAGACATCTTGATCGATGCATGATAACTGTTGTTGTAACTAAACTCGATCAGATGTAACTATCAATCCAGCTGGTCTGAAAGTCAAGTGCACATGCACGTAGCATATCCTCAAGTGTCTGGATGGTGTGCGCTCACTCTGACCATCGGTCTGTGGTGAAACGCCGTACTCAATTTCAGTTCAGTAACCCAATGCCTCTCGTGTAGACTTCCAATATCTGGATAGGAATCTGGTATCTCTGTGGATACAATCGTCTTTGGTACACATGATGTCTTACAATCTCTTTATCGAATATTCTGCAAATCTTGCCACTTTCAGGGTCCTTCATCGGAATGAATCGGGCCACTTGGGTCAGTCGGTCAAATACACCAAATCATATTCAGACCTCCCCTTGTAGGCGGAAAGCCCTACCACGAAGTCCATAGATATGTCATGGAACTTCCACTCCGGCACTGGCATTGGCTGCTGCACCATACCACAGGCCGTCGGTGCTCAAACTTGACCTTCTGACAAGTGAGACACCTCAACACGTAGTCATTCACATCCTTTTTCATTCCAGTCCACCAAAAATATCTTTTCACCTTTATACATCTTGAAGATCAGGGGTTGAATCGATGGAGTTCAACAATGGGATTCACTCAGTATGCGCTCCTTCAGCTCAGCGCTACTCCTCGGTATACACAACCGGCCATTGAGCCTAATCAGGTCATCATCGTGGAGTCTGAAGTCATACTTCTGACCCTCGAATGTGCCATCAATAAGCTTCTGTCTAATTTCCACCTATACTGATCCGTCATCTGAGCACTCCGCACCTCTTCAACCAAGCTAGTATGAGAGACTAGCGAATGGAGAGAGTGTGCTCGGCGACTCAATGCGTCAGCTACCACGTTTGCCTTACCCTCCTTGTACTGTAAATTGATGTCATAATCATTCAGAAACTCAACCCACCTTCTCTGTCTCATGTTCAACTCCTTCTGAGTGAACAAGTACTTTAAACTCTTGTGGTCAGAATAAATCGTCACACTTACCCCATACAAGTGATGTCGCCATATCTTCAGTGCGAAGACAATGGCCCCCAATTCTAAGTCGTGGGTAGGGTAGTTCTCCTCATGCTTCTTCAGCTGTCGGGAGGCGTAAGCCACGACCTTCCCGTGTTGCATCAACACAACCCATACCCCTGCCTGATGCGTCGCAATAGACCTCAAAACCATCTGGACCGTCTGGTAATGTCAGAACCGTGCAGATGTCAGCATCCTTGAGACTCGTGAAAGCCTCTCACAGTCGACTGTCCACTCGAATGGTGCATCCTTTTTCATCAAGGAACTCATCGCTTCGAGACACTGGAGAAGTCCTTCACAAACTCCTATAGTAACCTGCCAGACCGAGGAAGCTCCTGATGTCGGTAACTGTCTTCGGCCTAGGCCAGGTGCGCACTGCATCTATCTTTGCCGGATCAACTGCGATCCCGGCCTCAGAAATCACATGTCCAAGGAAGGATACTTGGTTCAACCAAAATTCACATTTCGAAAACTTTGCATACACTGATTCTTCCTCAACGTTGTAACACTCTCAGGTGGCTTTCGTGCTCACCTTCTGATTTAGAATACACAAGTATGTCATCGATGAAGACTACCACTGATTTGTCCAACTGATCTTGGAACAAACGGTTCATTAAGTCCATGAACTTTGCTGGTGCATTTGATAAGCCAAACGGCATAACGGTGAACTCATAGTGCCCATACCTAGTTCTGAAGGCTGTCTTCTCTATATCACTGTCACGGATGGCAATCTGGTGGTATCCGGAACGTAGGTCTATCTTGGAGAATACTGATGCTCCCCTAAGCTGATCAAATAGATCGTCGATGCGTGGTAAAGGGTAACGGTTCTTCACCGTAACAGCATTCAGCTCCCGATAATCAATACATAGGCGGAGGCTACCGTCCTTCTTCTTCACGAAGAGGACCGGCGCTCCCCATGGTGACACACTAGGGCGGATAAAGCCCTTGTCGAGTAGGTCTCTCAGCTGCTCCTTGAGCTCTGTCATCTCTGCTGGAGCCATACGGTAAGGTGCTTTCGCAATGGGTCCGATGCCCGGAATTAGATCAATCTCAAACTCAACCTCTCGTGCTGGCGGCATGCCCGGCAGTTCCTTAGGAAATACATCAGGAAACTCCGACACTACCGGCACATCTGGGCTAAACTCAGGGTCTCTCTCTATGTCCTGGACATAGCAGAGGTATACCATTTTCCCGTCATAACTCACGATACATGGCCATGGCGGTGATGATCTGTGTCGAAGGCTCCCTGGGCCTCTGGCGGTATGATATAGTAACCCCAGATGGACTCCTAAGAAGCAGTCGATGCCGGCACATAGGATTCTACCCTTTACCGCTCCAACCAGTTCATCCCGACAATCACATCAAAACCTAGTCCGTCGAACTCTATCAAGTCGATCGGAAACTCCTCATCCCTGATTCGAACAATAGCATCTCGGTAGTAGCGGGTACATCTGATCCGCTCTTTCGACGGAGAGTGACCACGAAGTCTGGCATCTCTTCACCGTCTAGCCTCAGCCTCTTCGCAAATGATAGCGAAATGAATGTGTGTGAGGCTCCAGAGTCGAACAAAATCGATCCCACGCCATTCACTGGAAAGGTACCGGTGAGGATTGTGCCGCTCTTGCCGGCTTCTGCCTTATTGCAGACACTCAGTATACCTCCCGTTCCGAGTGCACAGCCTAATCATTGGCAAACTAATAAGTATTGGGTAACAACACGGTTTATATGCTTCAAACAACTCCACTTTATTCATTAACACACTCTTTTTACAACATTCATTGGCTTACACTGTCGCCATGATTCACACTTACAACATCCTTAATACATACTGGTTTACCACTTAATTATACAAGGCTTGAAACTGCCTGAAGGTCAAATTCAAACGTCCGGGTTTCATGTGTGTGGCATTGATCACTGCCGACGGTGCGGTATTCAGTTTGATCTTTTTGATGCCGTGGTATAGCATCCTTGATTGTCCACCCATGATTAGTACATCTCCCGATTTCAGCAGTAGCTTCTTTACGAGATCAGCACGCTTCTGCTCGCCATATACAAACTGCGGTATCACCAATGGACCAAGACACCACGGGTACTCCCTTACTTAGAGACTCGGGTGACTCGTCCTTGTCTTGGTGCATACCTAACCGTCCACCTTTCTGGTAGAAGTTCACAATGCATAGATCTGCTTTCACACTTGGAATTGATTCCGTTTCAACTTGCTGAGCAATTCCCACGGCGTGGTTAACGACCGTATGGAACTCCTCTGGTATACTTGCTACTGTTGCTCCATCTTCAGCCCGTACTTCTTGATATGACTTGGTGTAAGGGTTCCAGTCCTTACCCATGCACATCATCTTCAATTGCATCCTTGCTCCGTTCGGGTATTCGGGTGTGTAGAACCCTCCTGGTTTTGCTCCAAGTTCATCGCATCGTCTGATGATGTGGATTTGTGCTTCCGGTGTCAGGTATCCTTTTAGAAGTACCATACCTGGTTGGATAACCTGACATTGCTCCAATGGAAAGTCGGTGATGTTGATGGCGGTTTCTTCAGGGTTTGGTGTGGGCGGGATTGGATAGCAGATATTGAAGGTTCCTAAGTTTCAAATTGCCTAATTTAGGTGTTTTCCACATTATGTTCTAACTCTTTACTTATGTTTATACCCTTAGACTTGCTAACACTCATGCATGAAATGCGGTAAGCAATCACTTTTTCATTGAACAGTTTAGGCGGTACCTGGTCTCGAAGAGGATCCTGGTGCCTCTGACCGGTCCACCACATTCAGGGTGGCCTTGCGGACCCCGTAGCCTTCCCCTTCTGGGATTCAGTGTACTTCTTGTCAGAAGTCTGCTGAGTAATCGCCTTCGGGCCTTCAGTGGTCGTGGTAGTGTTACCCTTCCACTGCCCCTTTGGCTTATAGTTTCTGCCATTGGGATTCGTCCAACACTCGAACTCACGGTGCCCCATCTTCTGGCAGTGACGGCACCTCACATCATTCCCCTTGCAGTCTTTGCCGGGGTGGTCTCCGTTGCACCACTTACAGTAAAAGTGGCGCTCCGGTCCAGAACCCGCGCTAGCTGCTATAACAACACACAATCAATACTCACTTCCCATCTTAACAACACACACCTCATTTAGATACACATGGTTAAGTAATTACCCTTAGGCGGGTAGGAGCGTAGAGGCTTCGCCGCATACGCGTACGTGAGCTTCAGTGGCTCATCAGCTGTGGTGGTCTGGGCTTGGCCCTTGTCACCTTGGTATTGGCCCTTCTGGGGCTGAGGGTAGGGTTTCTTCTCTTCTCCTCCCCATACCCTTGCTGATTCTGGCCCTCGTTGGTGGCCTTGCGCTTGTGCGCATTCTCCTCGTCCCTCAGACGGACGGTAATTTCAACCTTAGCAGCGGCATGATAGCACTCCTGTATTTTAGGATGTCAGTCATGCCCCGCAAAAACAACTTACCAACTCACATTAACATTCACTCATAGTATAAATGGATTCACAACAAGGTACTCTAATTACCTGCAAGGTAGCATACTCAGCTGGCCCCATCCCATAGCGGAGACGGTGGCTAAGACCATTGTAGAACCGGTTCACCACACACCGGTTCGAATACCCAAGGTCTGGTAACAGGTGGATAAGGCCGGTGAATGCGGTATAGTAGTCATCAACCGACATCTTATCCCCCTGCTTCAGACTGTCCAGCTCGAGGCGCTTGGCCTCCTGCACATGTACCGGGTAGTACTTGGCTCGCAGTAGAGCCGTGTACTCCCTCCAACCAAAGTCAGGATCAGCCATCCTGTCCTCCTTCACCAACTTCCACCAACTCTGCGCCGTACCCTTCAAGTAGTAGGCGGCAAGACGGACCTTAGCTTCAGCAGGTACTGCCAAGGTCTCGTAGGCGGTCTCCAATTCGGAGATGTACGCCTCCAGCTTTCGAGGATCAGTCTCCCCATTGAACGACGGTGGTCTAAGATCAGCCAACGCCTTGACCCAATTGGTCTCTCGTGGCGGTGGGGGTGGTGGCTGAACTCCGGGCTGTTGCCCTTGCTGAATAGCAGCAACTAGATCGGGTACCAACTGGGCTACGGCGGCTGCAACTGCCTCAGCCATAGTCTGTGCCGCAGTATCATCGCCCTGGTTACCCAAATCTCCAGTACCGCGCCCGCGGCCTCTCCCTCGTGGTCTACCTGCCATCTGAATTCATATGAACATTTCATTAGCATTATGCTTGCACACTTATCGGTCCAAGGGTTATTGCATCTTCCCGACAACCAGGTAATTCCACACTTAGTTAGTGGTTAACCTTTCCAAATCTGTCCACTTAAGTAACTGTAGCTAGGTTTCCTAACTCGGTATATTCCTAAGCTCGGTATTCTAGTCATCAGAGCGATACTTCGCTCTGATACCACTTTTTGTAACACCCCTACAACGCCCCTATCATCTACCGAAATCGCAGCGGAAATAACCAACCAAACAATAACTATTCGCTTTGGTGTTACAACGCCGTTAACCACCCACGTGGTTAACTAGGCAAATAAATATAAGTGTATCGGTCTGATGATCAGACTCCCGAGCATAGTAACTAACATCCATATAAACATAACCAACCATACCGAGTATTTAATTTACAACACATCTCCAAACCATAATCATCCAACACTGTATAACAACGGTATCAAAATGTAACGCCTCGGGAGCACAGGCGCATCCCGGGCTCAACAACCTACTTATCCAAAAGTATATCAACAACCTAGGACCTAGAGCCACTCTGCCTCTTCGATCCTCATCCTGCAATAAAATATGGAGCCCCCGAGGGGGTCAGCACCTTTGCTGGTATGGCTAACGCGCAGCCCATCGACTACCGGGATACGCGCAACCAATTGTCATAATAACATGGCATTCATTTTAGAACATCCAACTATATACATATACCGACATAGCAAGGGAATTGCATAGCATCACAACACCAATACATAGCACCATAAAAATCGGTTCTCACAAGGAACCTTCCCATAGTTAGTATACCATGAGAGCCTAGGGATTTTTACCAATCCCATGTTAAGCTCGTTACCATCCTCGTTACCGTCCGGTTATATAGAACGGTTAACTTATACCAAAGGTGTGTCGATATAGTAACCCAAGCACACCGAAATAACATACGTATGCCCTATGGCTCGACGTGAGTCAGTAACTAGCTTTGGATAAGCTAAGGGAAGGTAGAAACCAAATTGGAATACCACCTATACATACACCAGAGAGCCGAACCGGATATGATATCGACCCCCATCCATCACACGCGTGGCCGGAACAAACCGGACTCCTCACTTCCCCTTAGCACTTGTTAGTGATCACACAACATTTTGTCAAGTCACATACAAGCAAACATTTAGGTCTTGTTAGACAACCAAGGGAAAGGAGTCATAACCTTACAACATCATAATGTATAACAACTGTAAACTCTTTTCATGCCTTAGTCTTATAAGGTCGTAACACGCAGAAAAGCAAACAACACCCAAGCCGGTGTAAACCGGTAGGCAACAGACTGCAAGAAAACCATACCTTGGTCCGTGCCTTGTTTCGTTTCCACCTTGAGAGAATCCTAAACACATTAGTAATGTCGGTTAATTACTTATTTAACTTCACACTTACTAAGTATTCAACATGATTGTATGACATGATTTAATGTCTACCTCACCCTAGGTTACCCTCATTATACACCCTAGAGTTAACTACATAAGTCACATTCTTTTCTGTTTTTTTTTTTTTACAAGTTTAGGTCCGACCGGACTTGCCGACCGGACTTGTTCATGTCCGGTCGATTCCAGAGAGTTTCTCCCCTTCGGAAATTCAGCCCGACCGGACTTGTCAAGTCCGGTCCCATGCCCGGTCCATTCCAGAAACTAATTCTCGCAGGGTAAACAGGTCCCGACCGAGCTTGCAAGTCCGGTCGCAAGTCCGTCGGCCCCAAATCTATATTTTCCTTTGTACATTCAACTCCAAACTTCACCCCATATAGCCTAGTACTCCCTAACCTCATTTGGGCACTTTAAACACAACTTAAGACACCCTTAAACACTCATAAAACTCATTTCCTAATTCCTTAAGCCTTTACTTATCCCTTCACAAAATTCCTAACACTTACAATATTTTCTCCTAGTTTTCCAAGTGGTGTTTCATACCTATGATAACTACTATGCCAAAATGCTTTCTCCTTAACTTAACATCATCTCCCACGCATCATCTTTCACAACTAATTCCTTATTTCCTTCTTGAAACTCTTTTCCTAGTGTATACTTCTCCTCATTTTACCAAAGTTTGCCTAGGTATTTACCTAAGTCCCAAAGTGACTTTGGTACCTACTAAATCTCAAGATCATGCCTAAGTCCTTTTTACACTCTAGAGTACTTCCTAGTTCATCAAAACTCCTTTAAAACATCATGAACTCCTCATTCATTTCCTACATTTTCTAACTCACCAATCCTTATGTAAACACTTAGAACTTCTTGCTTCTTACCTAAATTTTGACATGGGTTCCCCTAGAACATTACTAAGCCTAAACACTTTACCTTCTCCTTTAACACACAAGAACATCTAAAATCACCAAGAACACCTCATACACAATTTCACCAAATTTACACCACATTACAATATAGTGGCATAATTTAAATTGCATGGCACTTAGGCCCTTAAAATGCATGGATCTTAGGCCCTTAAGTGCTTAAATCATAACCACTGAATTTCCACATATATATGCCTTTAACCTGCAAATACACTCAACACACTATGCCCTTTACTAGTCCCTTGAGAACACTTTACTAGTCATTCACCATTTGCTCTTTAGGTAGTTTTAATAAGCATTTATAAGCTCATTTCTCCTAAGGCATTAAACAACATTTAAGTTAGTAGATTTACCTCTTTTTCCCAAAACACTTCCTTCTTGATTCCTTACAAAACCGTATGGTATTTTGGTTCCTTGTCAAGTTCTAGACAATATACAAACATCATAATGAGTATTCAAGCTTTGAGCTTCATCTCATTGTAAACCCTAATTTGACATTGTTTCAAAAACATTAATGTAGTTATTTTACCTTGATCTTGAAGGGAGTTTGAATATATAACAAGAGAGGACTCCACCTAGTCCATGAAGAGTTGAAATGAAGCTAGAACAAGGTCACACAAAGAGCTATATCAATGTGTATTTTCGGTTAAGGTAAGAACATGGAGGAAACATGATTTTTCTTTGAGATTCCTTACCTAGAAGCAAAGGAGGTCAACAATATGTCAAAATACAAGCTCAAGCTCCTTCAATGGTGGAACACCTTGGCACCGAAATGGAGCT